>JAAGEH010000079.1:1929389-2109259 GCA_011751065.1 Lasiurus cinereus | reverse complement strand
GGGGCAGAGGTGTCCTTCAGCTCAGCCTGCTCCCTCTCCAATCTGGGACCCCTTGAGGGATATCTGACTGCCTGTTTAGGCCCGATCCAAGGCTGGCCTAAATGGGCAGTTGGACATCCCTCTCACAATCTAGGACTGCTGGCTCCCAACTGCTCACTTGCATGCCTTCCTGATTGCCCTTAACCACTTCTGCTTGCCAGCCTGTTCACCCCCTAACCACTCCCCTGCCAGCCTGATTGCCTCTAACTGGTCTGGTCACCCCTAACTGCCCTCCCCTGCAGGCCTGGTCCCCCCTAAACTGCCCTTCCCTGCAGGTTTGGTCACTCCCAACTTCCCTCCCTTGCAGGCCTGCTTCTTTCAACTGCCCTCCCCTGCTGGTCATCTTGTGGTGGCCATCTTGTGTCCACATGGGGGCAGGATTTTTTGACCATATGGGGGCAGCCATCTTGTGACTTGAAAGGATAGTTAATGTTCATATTACTCTTTTATTAGATAGGATAGAAGCCTGGTATATGAGTGGGGGCCAACTGGTTTGCCCTTGAAGGGTGTCCTGGATGAGGGTGGGTGTTCCCTTGGGGCATGTGGTAGCCTGGGAGAGGGAACGGTTGTGGTTTGCAGGCCACTACGCCTCCCAGCAACACAAGCAGAGGCCCTGGTATCTGGGATTTATTTATCTTCTACAATTGAAAGCCAACCCTTCTGCTTGCACAGCTATTGAAACTTAGTTGCCCTAAGCACCTGCCAGGGTGTATGGAAAACTTGGCTTCCTCCATCACCAGGGGCAACCCAAGCCTCCCTCCTGCTCTCTCTGTGGCCTTAGTCATTTTGGTTGGGTTAATTTGCATATTCTCTCTGATTGGCTGGTGGGTGCGGCTGGTGGGCATGGCTGGTGGGTGTATTTGCATATTATGCAGAGGTGTGGTCCATTTGCATATTATTCCTTTATTAGATAGGATGGTCTTATGGAAATCACTATGGAGATTTAAAGGATGCATTACAGTTAGATATGTCAATGCCCATCAGAAGAATCTCTTCTAAGACTGGATAGTTGTTAGAACTTATAAGTAATATCCTTACTCAAGGTGGTCAACTTGGTCCATAAAATGAGTGGACAAAAACAATTAAATTTTACTGTAGACTATAATGGCAATGGTTGATTTGAATGGATTTATATATTTTTTGAATTTTATTTTTCCTTTCTTAACATTGACTTTTATTTCATAGCTTATTTATATGAAAAGTCATGTTTTGATATTTATAGATTTAAAAACCATTTTTTTCCAATTCAAATTCTATTCTTTAAAAATGTATTCATTCTTTGAATTCCATATGTTTTTGAACATTTTGTACAATCTCTAATAATAAAAGCATAATATGCTAATTAGACCGGACAGCCAAACGACCTTCCAGATGAAGCCAGGGCTGCAAGGGCCAACACAAGCCACCACAGCTGTGAGGGCCGAGCTCCTTGCACGAATTTCATGCATTGGGCCTCTAGTATTATATAATCAAGTGATTATTAATTTTTACAAAATTATATTCTTAGTTTGCTCCCTTTGGAGATCATTCAGTGCTAAAAACAAAACTACTTCTCATTGGTGCATTGTGTTCACTAGATATGAGCAGTGCTTTATAAAATTTGAATGTTTATTTATTGCACATAATTGCTGTTTGCTTTATGACATTTGCTTGGGGCAGTGAAAGCCCTTTGTCTCTTCGCTCACCATGTTAATTTACTTTTTTTTCTCATCTCATCCAATGGTTTATGTTACGCTTATGCTGAATAGTATATTGCATGCCCTTTCCTGAGTTGTCATAGTGTACTCCAGAGAAAGATATGGAGCTTAGTAAAAAATTTAAAGCTTCACATGCTAGGATGAATAATTTCCCTCCTCCCTCCCCCTACCTTTCCCTACTCTGATGTTCTGGTGTTTAGCATCTTTTATATGAAAATTGAGTCAAGAAAACAGAAACCCAAATTAGAAAATCTGAATCTTTTTTGATAAAACTATTTTTGGTATCAGGAGATAGACAAACAAGTGTTTCCCAAATTCCTGATCTACTCCCAATATCTTTTATGAAGCAATTTTTAATGTGAAATTGAGATGACAAAGCAGAAATATAGGCTTCATGTCTGTTTGCTTGGTGTCTGCATTTAGATTGGCATTTGAATAATTTTTGTAACTAATTCAGCAGTTTCTTATCTGGACAGAATTTTTTTGTTTTTAGTTTGTTTCATGGTCAACTGATTTTCAGGGTTTCTAGTGTTCAGTGAGAAGGCAGTAAACATACTTTTTCCTGGAAAGTCATGTTAATGGACTGTTACAGGAAAGATAAACAAATGAAAGTAGACAGGATACATTAAATCAGGTGTAAACTACAGCTTTTTATATTTTTAGCATGTATAGTCTTATTTTATACACTTATTTTTCTGCAATTCTAGCATCAACTGATCTCCAGAGTGGTGATATTCTCAAATGCAAATAAATTTCATTTGAAATAATAAAAATATGCATTACTATATAATACATATACCAGGCAGGGGAAAAAATAAAAATAACTCTGCTACTGAAACAGATAGTCACAGTACAAGCAATGTGAGGATCCATGGAAATTATACACAGGAGTCTTTAGAAATGTTGTCATACAATTTCTAATCATTTCTATTTGCCTCCAAGAATTGAAAACTTAGGGAATCACTTAGATCAAACTCACATTAGTATCATAATTTGAAACACACAGTATTGAGTTACTGCCATATAACTGGTGGGACTTCTATTGGGACAAGAAGGTGTTAAAAAATATGGAGATTGTTAGAAGGGATGATCGGCTAGGTATGCCAAGTCAGTACAGCATCCACAAGTATGTGAGAACCAGGTAAGTTATGAAGGGATAGTAGTATAAATGGTTACAAAGGGTCACTTACTGTCTTAGGACATTTTTTCCAAGCACCTCAGGATATTATTTTTTTTTCTCAGAATGAAAATGTCTGGATTTGTGTCATTTTTACATGTTTGAGAATGACTAGAAGTATCTAAAAAGCCTACTTCAGAAAATTTTGCATTACCTTAAGAATGGGGCAAGGAAAGAGTGTTGTTTGATGTGTTTTTGGCCTCCATCCAGTTCCACTCAAAGGAAACTGGGATTCCTTTATATATGAGAACATTATGAAATAATTTTAACATCTCTGCTGGTTAAATCACATACCTGACATAATAATGGGTTAACAAATGTTTCATTGTATTGTTTAATTTTTCTAGCTAGGTTCTTGTTTCTTTAAAAAGTATGAACAACCCTGTTTTTTATATATGTAGTTATCAATTTTTAAAAAGAAAGTTGATCTTCAAAATTATCCTCACAATAGTCAAGAGAAATATAATAATGAATTCAGAAATTTTGCTATGTAAAATTGAAGTGTAGTAGAGCATAAAATAGATTTTCATTTTAAATAGAAATAGTTATTTAAAACATGGTTTTTAAAATCTGCATATTAAAATGGCTTTATAAAATAATAATATTTTGTATGAATAAATATAGTTTATCATTTGGCTTCATATCTGGAAAATAATCTGTGGTCCTCTCTTCCATCACTTGGTTTTGTTAATAATTTATTTGCTTATTTTCAACTTATCTTTCTCACTTCTGTTTTTAGAGACAAATGATTTTAGAAATATTCAAATGGACATTTGAACATTTTTAAGTAACATATATCCTTAGCTAAGTGAATACTTCTGTACTAAATCATTCTAGAGGACTTGCTCTCAGCATCCCATTTAAATAACTCAACAATAATCCAAGATTAAAGTATTATCCCCATGATTTAGATGAGACCATTTCTAGACAAGTTCACAATGTCAGTGATAAAGAGAATGAGGATTGGATCCCAAGACATTCTAACCACATTACCTATTAGCCACAAAATTAGTCCCAGAATCAATTAATTATACAGCTATGTTTTCATTTAAGAACTAACTTGCCTTGTAATTATAGATGTCAATGAAAATGATTCCATTATTTCTCCTATGAGAAGCAGCCTAAAATAAACCTAAAGCTATCTAAATGAGATTTCAAAAATATAGAGATTGTTGGAAGGAAAGATAGGATAGGAAAAAAGTGATATGCCATGTCATTTAAACTCCATCACCCACAATCCCATTTTTGTGGGTTTATCCCTCATTTGCTCACCACCACACTCCCTTCTGGAATGACAACAATCACAAAGTTGCATGGTATTTGGTGTTGAGCACAGTTCTACAGAAATGCCTAAGAAGATTTTAAATATCCTTACAGTTGGCTATTATAACTAATTTCAGAAAGAAAGTCTGAAGCCAAAACCGGTTTGGCTCAGTGGATAGAGCGTCGGCCTGGGGACTGAAGGTCCCTGGTTCGATTCCGGTCAAGGGCATGTATCTTGGTTGCGGGCACATCCCCAGTAGGAGCATGCAGGAGGCGGCTGATCGATGTCTCTCTCTCATCGATGTTTCTGACTCTCTATCCCTCTCCTTTCCTCTCTGTAAAAAATCAATAAAATGTATTAAAAAAAAAGAGAGAAAGGAAGACTGAAAACTGGGATAGAATGGGGATAGACTGAGAAGTAAACCAACAGTTTCACAACCTCCTCCAGCTAATTTATGAGACGCTGGGCCATTATCACCTGTGAGGAGGGAGCAATTGGTTCACAGAGCAATCAACAACAAAAATGCCAGTTTCATAATTTCTAGGTACAAAAATTACCACTGGGTATACCATAGAATATACCAGCAAAGAAATGCATGGACAGAGTCCATTCTTTCTCCATATCACCTACTTTGTCACTCCAGGAACGTTCTCTGAGTCAAAAGGGAGAATTTGGAATATAAGAAGCTTTAAAGGGGAAATAGATGTCATTCTTTGTGTTCTCTTCAACCTGGGTATAAACCTGGGTATGGGAAATGATAGTGGGAAGGCAAGCACAAATTCATTTACTCTGATGGTTTAAATTATGAGACTAAAAACAACTGGGGCTCTTAAGCCTCTTCAATCCTTTCCTAACCTGGTTCTTGGAGACAGAAGTTCAGCAAACCTCCCCAGGACACAGAGCCATGGAGGGGAACAGGAATGGCTGACATGCCCTGTGCCACTGAGAATGTGACACAGACTATCTTGCCTCCACTGGTCACAAAAGGGACCTTCAAGGTCACAAAAGGAAAGAGCTTGTCTGAAGGAGAGTAAGCCACTGTGTCCACCTAGAGCTTGCATTGGTGTGGAGCAAGGGCACTGCAGGCATACACAGGAGATCCTAAGAGGCTATTGAATGGATTTTGCCTGAGCTCACAGCAAAGAACTTGTATATGCTAACCTTTTCATATTTAAGTTTCTGCAACTATGCAAATCTATTTCGTGAAAAACCATTGATCCAACCTCCAGGTTAACTTTATCCAGTAATAGGATTGTGTAAGAAAAAAGAATTATGGGTTTGCAATGTGTGATCATTTTTCTAGCCTGCTATTGAATAACCAACTGACCCCCATGCACCTATGTCTTCATCTGTAAAAGAAACATTTCTATAAATTTTCCTACTTTCCAGAGACAATGAGACAATTAAGTTATTCACAATAAGCCATAATTATTCAGGCTTCTCTTTTTTCTCAGCAATTTTTCTTCTATTTGCTTGAGACCTTACAGCTAAGGGTCAGTGCAAGAAAGAAGACTTAGGCCATGGATTACTCACTATTTTATCTTCTTACTGGTTGTCCTAAAATAATTCAGAATCAGATCATCTTGAACTTCTTATGTAGAGATGAGAAGAAATATAACCCCAGAGCTAGACTGATTCAAATGATTAATTCTACCTGGAGCAAATGAAGCATCTTTGGGTGCAGACTAGAAATTTTATCGTGAGTATTTACACTATATATTTTAAGTATATGGAAATACTTTTTTCCTCAAAAAAAAAGTATTTGCATGACTTTATTGTCCAAAAAGCCAGCATGCTTTCACTGACCACCTACTATGTGTCAGGTGCAGCAGATAAAACAGGAATCAAAACAGACTAAGATTTCTGCCATTTGAGAACAAATAAAATAAATGAGTCAGATATAGAGTATTTTAAAATATAAGGTATATAAAGAAAAGCAAAGGACTAAAGAAAGATTGGGTACAATTTTAAATAGGTGGCCTGAGCAGGTTACTTCTGACTAAAACCGGAAAGATGGGATGGAACGAGTCATGTGGTTATTTAAAGAGAAGGCTGTTCCGGGTAGAGGGATAGAAATGCAAAGACTTTGAGACTATGGTATCCCATAGACTTCACCAGTCTCCTGCACAGCCTCACCTCAGCAGCTGGGGTGTGCCAGATTCCCGATTCCTACCATACTTCAACTTTTCCATCCACATATGCTCTTCTCAGATCCACCACTTTCTCTGTTCAGACCCTTATTTTTCCAAATTCTTGCACAATTGTGTAAGTTCTTATTCTCTTACCCTATATAATAAAAGGCTAATATGCAAATCAACTGAACAGTGGAATGACTGGTCGCTATGATGCGCACTGAACACTAGAGGGCAGACGCTCAGCACAGGAGCTGCCCCCTAGTGGTCAGTACGCTCCCACAGGGGAGCACCACTCAGCCAGAAGCCTGAGCCAGGCTCATGGCTGGCGAGCACAGTGGTGGTGGCAGGAGCTCTCCCGCCTCCAAGGCAGCGCTAAGGATGACAGACCGATGGCTTAGGCCTGCTCCCCAGAGGACTCCCAGTCTGTGAGAAACCCCACCCAAGCGCACAAATTTTGTGCACTGGGCCTCTAGTTCTATAATAATAATGTGGTCCTGCTTCCCCATTTGAAACTTAACTTTTACATAGTTTCTTACTTCAAAATTCAAGTCACCAAAAGGCATTGTAAGAGTTAACTCTAGCAGGCCTGGAATTGGCCTGAGTTGTTTGGCTCAAGTACCTGTATGACACAGAGCCCTGGTCAAGAAGTAAATGTACTGATTTACAACACTGTGTTGTAACCCTGGGTCTGAGGAGAATTTGGAGCAGTTTGATGCAGCCTGTCAGTATCGATAATAGGGGTATTCATGACTTGTAACTGGTCTCACTGAGACCTCCAGCGGTCTCTTGTTATTGGAGCTGATCCCATAGAAAGAAATGTCCCTATTTGACCAGCAAGAAGCCCCAGATAGGACTCTTGGATTTGTCCTGCATTGTTCTTTGCACATGTCAGTGGTTCCTGATTCTAGAGAGAAAAGTGTGCCTGTTATGGTCCCACAGAGGGAAGACAATCAAAATTTGTGCCCAGTCTCTGCAGACTCCTTGCTGGGTAGCATTCTTTGGCCATGAAGTTATTTTTTTAATCTTGTAACTAAATTGAATCCTTTACCTGCAATAAACTTTAAATTAATAACCATTGCCATTTGAGAAGTCCAATGAGCCTTATTTAGCAATGGAACTAGTCTGGCTGCCACTACTGGGGAACATATGCTGTGAACAGTCTCCCTCCAATTCTTGTCCCCTAATCTTCCCTCTCTGGAAGAAACCAGAGAGGGAAGTGAGCATTCAATGGATATTTATACATATATAAGCAAATTCATAATAGTTTCCCTTATTTTACACAATAGAAAAATTTTGTATGCACTGCTCTGTTCCTTGCATTTTTTAAGAAGTAATTTTCAGAGAGTTTTCATTTTCCCAAACTATATTTGATAAGTTACAAAATCTGTCTTTAGATAATAACTAAGTTGCCTAAATGCAGTCATTCTTGGTCCCAGCTTTGTAACTTTTGCCACATGCCTGTATAGTGTCTATGCTTGAGACACACTGTTGAAATTCAGAAAAAGTCACATCACATTGCTTAGATTTGTTTTGCTTTCCTCATAAAATTAAAACCTCTCCTAAACTCCATCACTAGGTATAGGAAATTGTTCAGTCCCCATCACATTTGGCTTGGAGAGGTCCCTTCCTTTCCCTAAGGTTGTATGAGAATCCCAAGCTATGAAAGCAGGAAGGAGGCTCCACCATCTCCATGGTGGTGACAATTGTGCTACAAGCATAGTGGTCAGCAATGCTGGGGATCCTACATCTCTGTCCCTGGACACTCAGCATTCTCCCACAGCAGTCCTCTTCTCCAGTGAAAAGGCATGGGACCAGAGCTGTAGCCCTCTCCACACCCCATTCATCCAACCCCATAATCAAATGAGTAGTATGCAAGAAGGCCGGGGTCTTAGTATTCCTGTAATTTTTCCACTCTCTTATGAAACATATGATATCTGTGTTTACTTCTCTCTCTGCCTCTCTCTTTGAAGGGTCTGGTCACTTTTCCTCAACAGCCCTTGGAGCCCTCACCTTCCACCCCAATGTCCCTCAGGGGACTTGAAACACAAGGCTGTTTGTTAATTTGCCTCCCCCATGGCCCAGGCCTCCCCTCATACACCCAAGTCTCCAAAATAAGATTTACTAGCATTTAAGCTTAGGCTGTCCTGCTGTTTCCACCATCACAAAGGAAACCAGTAAGACACTTTTTTTTCTGTGCCTCCTATTAAGTTCACTGCCTCAAGCGGCAGAACAATCATAAACTGGGACCAAGCCTTGGGCACCAGCCACCTTCACACTGTGCCTCTCTTCTGCTAACTTTATTATGTTGTGTTCAAAGGTTCTGAATAGGTTGTCCCACAGTCTCTGAAATTGAAAAAAAGAAACAAAACAAAACAAAGCAAAAAAAAAAAAAAAAAACAAAACCCAAAAAACATTGACTCCTAGGTAGGAGGTTTTGATTTTCTTTGAGCACAGCACCACCCCTGCCCTGGCACCTTTATGATTCACACCCCATCTCCACCCTCAAGAAATAACAAAGTTGTTCAGCAATTACCTTAAACTTTAGGAGGGCTTGTTTAGAATGGTGGAGCTATATTATCTTTGAACTATGTTCTCTCTATTTATGACCAGAACTTTTCCAATCTCATTTTAAGTTTATCACAGTATTTTTATACTCTTTTAAATTACTTTAGCAGAATACAAGTGTAGTAGGTTGAATGATGCTCTCCCCCTGTTTCAAATATATGTATAAATCCTAATTCCCAAAAATGTTACTTTACAGGGCAAAGCCTTCACAGGTGTGATTAAATAAAGCATCACTTCACATTGGGAGCTTATCCTGGATTATCAGGTGGGCCCTAAATGCAATTGCATGTGTGGTGATTACCAGAGGAAGACGGCAGTTGGGGGAGGTAGAAGAGAGTAAAGGGGGGATAAATGATGATGAACAGAGACTTGACCTGAGACGGTGAACACACAATACAATATGCAGATGATGTATGATAGAATTGTGTACCTGAAAGTGATATGATTTTATCAATCCCTACCACCCCATCAATTCAATAAAAGAGAAAAATAAATCAATCAACATGAGACAGATTAACAAGAGAAAATAATAAAAATACTAGTATATAAATAAATGCAATTACATATATCCTTATAAGGAGAAGCCAGAGGGAGATTTGATCACAGATACAGAGGAAATGTGATGAGCAGAGAGATTTGAAGAAGCCGGCTGGCCTTGATGATTAGAGTGATGTGGCCACAAACTAAGGATCGCCAGCAGCCACCAGAACCTGGAAGAGACAAGGAATAGGTTTTCCTTTATAGCCTACAGGGAGAGGGTGGTTCTGCTGAAACCTGGATTCAGCTCCGTGATGCTGGTGTTAATCCTGTTGTTTTAAACCACCAGTTGTGTGGTCATCGGTTATAACAACCGCATGAAATTAAAACAATAGTCAAATACCATTTTCAAAGGAGGCATGCTGTAAAACGTGTTCATTTGTAGATACAAAGTTGAACAGAAGAAGAAAAGGTTACTATTAAAGAAAAATACTGTTTTTCCAGATTCAAGCTCTTCTTTGCCCTAATTATACACCAGAGAAGCTTTCTCATATGAAGAGCTAACATCTGTTGAGTGTTTACTATGTATTAAGTCCACACAACTTGTTTAGCAGACCTTACTTTGCTTTATCTACACCAACACCACAGGCACACAATTGTGCCTCATTTACTTGGAAGGAAACAGACATTGAGTGAGAGTAAATATGTCATCCTGGTCACACAGCTGTTGGTGGCATTTCTGGAAGAGTATATTAGGGAATCTGAGCAAACCCCTTTACTATGGCTTTCTTTTCATGGAAATGTGGAATACAACTTACTTTACCTTGGAGCTACCTCACATTCTAAGACTTCATAAAGTGTCATAATGAAAGACTTCTTTAGCTTTTTCTCTGAATATAGACAAGAATTGTTTTGTGCAATTTTTTTTTTAAATTCCAGAGTATTAACCTAAAAAAGCTGAGATCATGAATCAAATAATGAATAAAAGTTAAATGTGAAGATTCTATGTGAATTAAACAAAAATGTTTTCAAGGAGCATTTAAATAAGATTGAATAAATGAAAAGATAAATCAGATTTCATATGGGAAGGAAAACATTGCAAATGCATGACTTTTCCAAAGTTATTATATACCTATAAATTAATACCAATTAAAAATATAATGGAGAAGTTTTTTGACAAATTATAAGAAAATCTGAAAATCTAACTTGAAAAGTAAATGGAGATAAATAACTAAGAACACTTTCTGAAATCCCAATTATTGAGTACTTGTATTATCAAATAATAAAAAGTATTAAAATGTTGTCACAAATAAAATTTTATTATTGGTGTTTAAATAAATAGAACAATGGAAGTGAAGAGAAAGGCTAAAAGTGAACTCAAGTACATATCACAATTAAATTCATAATCAAGTTGCCATTTTAAATGAGTTAGAAAATGATAAATTATTTAATAAATATCACTTGAATAATTGGTTACCTACTTGGAAAAATAAACTAATTTATAAACCAACCCCACAACATTTTCTTAAATAAAATACATTAAAGAGTTAAATGAATAACCACACAAAAAGAGGGGAAGGATATATTAGTATACATCTTATTTCAGAACTAGAGACCCAGCGTACAAAATTCATGCATGGGTATGGTCCCTAGGCCTAGCCTGTGATCAGGGTTGATTAAGGCCTCTGGCTGCTGGCCAGGGTCTCCCTTTGTTCTGCACTACCTCCCGGTGGTCAATGCATGTCATAGCGAGAGATAGAACTCCTGGTCTCCTAATTGAACTCTGGAGGAGATAATTTGCATATTAGGCATATATATATATATATGCAAAGCTTTTCTAAACCACAAGCAAAGGAAGCACCCAGTAAGTGACAGTCACTGCTATATCAACTTTGGTACTTCTTCCTTCACTACTTGAGCTAGGACTTAGTTGGCACTTCCCTTGTTTATCTACACTTTTCCACTGTGAGTACAGCTACTTAAACAGCATTTACACCCTGATGATTTCCAAATATGTATTTCCTGAATGCAGCTATCCTCTGAGCCTTACTGAAATATCCAATGCCTACTCACCCAGTCCAGTTGGCTGCCTGATAGACATCTCTAAATACTGTTGCCAAACTGCAATTTCACCTTTGCATTACACCAAACCCACTTCTTTCTCAGTCTTCCTTTCAATTACCACCCATTTTGGTGATTTTTCTCACTTTCCTACAACCCCACATAAATTCTTCCTGACTCTACCTCTAAAATATATCACAAATCTAACTCTTTTTCACAATCTCCATTGCTACATTTCTAGAATGTTATTGTCTCAGCACTTGTCTGAGTATCTACAATAATCTACTTGTTTTTCTCTTTCTCCTGCATCTAGCCTACAGACTATTTTCTCTGTTCTTTTAACAGGGATTTTATTTTTAAAACCAGAGATGTTACTCTTCTGTTTAAAACATTTATAATGGCTTTCAAGTATAAGTAGAATATCATATAAATTTTAAAACACAACCCACAGAATACTATATGATCCTTTCTCTGCTTATTTAAACATGTCAATCACACCTCAGTAAAGTGATTAAAAACAAAAGAACCAGCCCTAGCTAGGTGGCTCAGTTGATTGGAGTGTTACCCTGTATACCAAAAGGTTGTGGGTTTAATTCGGATCAGGGCACATAACTATGTTGATAGTTCCATTCATATAGGAAGCAAGATCTATGTTTCTCTCTTTCTTTCTCTTCGTCTCTCTCTCTCTTTCCTCCCTCCTCTCTCTCTCTAAAAATCAATAAATATATCCTCAGTAAGGATCTATAATAATAAAAGAATAATATGCTAATTAGACCAGATGTTCTTCCAGACATCCTTCTGGATGACCTTCTGGATGAGGCGGGGCTATGAGGGAAGCCTGGGTCCTGTCCTGGGTGCCAGAGGGAAAATGCTACTGGCAACTAGGGGAAGGAAAGCCTACTCTTTAATAAATTTCATGCATTGGGCCTCTAACATATACATATATCCTATCTAATAAAAGAGTAATATGCAAATTAACCATATTCTGTTATACCCACAAGCCACGCCCACCAGCCAATCAGGAGCAAGTATGCAAATTAACCCAACCAAGATGGCGGTGGCCACACAGAGAGCAGGAGGGAGGCTTGGGTTTCCCTGGCAATGGAAGAAGCCAAGCTTTCTGCATGCCCTAGCCAGCCAAGGCCTCAACTCCAAGCTACAAAGTTCCATTATAGAAGATAAATAAATCCCAACAAAAATGGTGGCAGCCACAGAGCTGGAGAGAGCAGGAGGCTAGGGTTGCCCTCGGCGATGGAGGAAGCTAAGCTTCTGTAGCCCTGGTCTGCCTTGGCCTCTGCTGAAAGCTCCAAAGTTTCAATTATAGAAGATAAATAAATCCCAACAGAAATGGCTGCTGCCACAGAGTAAGTAGAAGGCTTGGCTCCACTCAAGGCTACAAAGTTTCAATTGTAGAAGAGAAATAAATCTCAAATACCAGAGCCTCCACTTGGGTAACTGGGAGACATATCCAGCTTGCAAACCACCACAGGCCCCTCATCCAGGCCACCGCACGCCCCAAGGGAACCCCCACCCTGATCTGGGACACCCTACAGGGAAAACCAGCTGGGCCCCATCCAAGCACTAGGCCTCTATCTGGTCTAATAAAAGAGTAATATGCAGACTGATCATCATTCCAACACACAAGGTGGCTGCCCCCATGTGGTCAAAGATCCTGCCCCCATGTGGACACAAGATGGCCACTACAAGATGGCCAACAGGAAAGGGCAGTTGGGAGGGACCAGGCCTGCAAGGGAAGGCAGTTGTGGGTGTTCAGGCCAGCAGGGGAGGGCAATTGAGGGTAACCAGGCCTGCAGGAAAGGGCAGTTGGGAGGGATGCAGAACTACAGGGAAAGGCAGTTAGGGGCAAACAGGCTGGCGAGGGAGTGGTTAGGGGGTGATCAGGCTGGCAGGCAGAAGCAGTTAGGGGCAATCAGGAAGGCAAGGAGCCATTGGGAGCCAGCAGTCCTGGATTGTGAGAAGGATGTCCGACTGCCCATTTTGGCTCGATCCCACTGGGTCTAAAAGGGCACTCGAACATCCCTTGAGAGGTCCCAGATTGGAGAGGGTGCATGCTGGGTTTAGGGACATTCCACCCCGCCCTGCCCCCCATGCACAAATTCCATGTACCAGGCCTCTAGTGTGTATGTGTATAGAGGCCCTATGCATATATGTATATGTATATTGCTAATTTGCACCATAAGCTAATTGATACTTAAGTCAGAGAGATAAGAAGGATGGTCTCAGAACTTGTAGAACCTGGTACAACTGGGAAAGAAGATCATTTGTAGTCAAGGAAAAAAGAAGAAAATGGGAGATTTTAAGTAAGAGAATAAAATGTCCAGTTTATGTGTGTTAAAGATTGCTTTGGCTACACGGTAGTGAATTGGAAAGTGGTGGGGGAAGAATGAAAGTAGCACCACCTATCAGAGGGCTACTGTAAATATCCAGGGATATTATGGCTGCTGGATCAGGATGGTGTTGGTTTGTAAGCTTGAGAGTTCCCTGGGTGGAATTTTAACATGGAGATCAAGGAGACAAGAGCAAGGCAGCCCACTCCAGATTGGTAGGTGCCATTTTAACAAGCAAGGGAACTTACATACAAGATCTTGTTAACATTTTGCTCCCTCAAGTTGTGTCCTTGGAGTGGCTCCAAGTGTGGGAACAGTGGGTGAAGGTACATTCCATGGAGAGGGGAAGAGGAAAGGAACTTCTAGTCACTGGAGTCCAATTCACTGGTCAACCAATGGTTACATTCTTTTGATGATCTCCAACAGGTAGTGTGTAAAAGCAGATGCATTTGAACTGTGTATTTGGAAGTACAATTGTACAGTTGATAGAACACACTCACTTATAGGGAAAGGAAGAAGGATCAAGAAATTTTCCAGCCCTGGCTGGTTAGGCTCAATGAATAGAGCATCAGCCTGTGGCCTGAAGGGTCTCAGGTTTGGTTCCAGTCAAGGGCACATGCCTAGGTTGTGGACTTGATCCCCACTGGGGGACGTGCAGGAGGCAGCCAATCAATGATTCTCTCTCATCATTGATGTTTCTATCTCTCTTTCCCTTTCCCTTCCTCTCTGAAATCAATAAAGATATATTTTTTTAAAAAAGAAATTTTCCAGAATTTTGTCTGGAAAATTTCTCAGAAGAAAAAAGAATGGACCATTTGCTTAGAGAATAGAGAGGCTGGCAGAGAGCCTGGGATGCTAGTTTGGGGAAATGACTGCATGTGTGGACCAGACCAGAATTGTTACATTTCAGATATTGCCAATGTGAACAGGTAGGTGTCTTCCTTAATGATGTGATCCTAACCCAGCCTACTGAATTAGGTCATCACTCCAGGGAGAAGGAGAGGGGAAATTTACTGAACCCAAAATGGATGAGTTTACACTCTGTTAATAAAAGTTACAATTTCTGCCATCAGGGAGTTGGAGCCTTGAAACAGAAGCTGACTTCTAGAAAACTTAGATGACCTCTTTTCAATTGCTATGCTGACTCTGTGCTTTGAAGAATGTGTCCCTGCTGAGCTTCATTTGTCTAATGCTTCCTCTGTACTTTGCACTATATAGATAGTTACAGATGTTATCTTACATAATCATTACCAACAACAACCTGAGATCATTCCCATTTCTTAGATGAGACTCCTGAGTCTCTAAGGGCTTAACATAATTTGCTCAAAGGCTTAGTTTGAAGTCAGAGCACCAAGATTACAACCCAGGCAGGACTGAATCAAAATACAGCATACTTTGTCTCTGAACAAAACCAGGTCCTCCTTCATCTTACCATCTCTTACTGGAGCGTTGACTCATCTGGAATCAGTGGAAGTTGTTTTCTTCCCACCAGCCATGAATGTTAAAGAACGTTGTGTTACTAATCGTTGGGTGCTTTCTGGTAAGCAATTACACTCTTTCCTGGAGAGAAGGGGAGAATTTTGTTATTTTCCTCACAGAGATTTAAAAGTTAGAGCAATGTAGCTTCTGGTTTTGGGCCCCTATCTTCCTTATTCTCTTTCATATTTGTTCTCACATCAAAGCCTTTGTGTCTGTGTGTGTGTGTGTGTGTGTGTGTGTGTGTGTGTGTGTGTGTTTAAACCTTGCTTTTTAGTTGATTGAAGAAAGTGCAGAATTTCAGAAGAGAAATTCTATAGGGACCTACCACCACATCTACCTGCCTACATGTGCTTGGACCCAGCATTCTTCTTCTGTTTAAGAAGAGGTATTTGGTTTCAGGGGAGAAAAGGTATTAAGTAGACTCTGAGCATAGGACAATAAATAGATTAAGAAAATGTAGTGTGTGTTTGTGTGTGTGTGTGTACATGTGTGTGAGCAGGGTATGTTTATGTGTATGTATGTGTAAGTATAGTATGTATAAATGTGAGGTGTGGCATGTGGTCTAAGTGGATGTGGTGGTGGTGTGGTGTTATGGAGGTATTGATGGCATTCAGAGATAATTAAGATATAGATATATAGATATAGATATGTTTTTTGTTGTTGTTGTTTTTGTTTTTTTACAGAGAGGAAGGGAGAGGGAGAGAGAGTTAGAAACATTGATCAGTTGCCTCCCACACACCTCCTACTGGGGATGTACCATCAAGCAAGGTACATTTTCTTGACAGGAATCTAACCTGGTACCTTCCATACCACAGGCCGATGCTCTATCCACTGAGCCAAACCAGTTAGGACCATTCAGAGATAATTTGAGATGAGTTATCATAAAGTGAACTCATCTCAAATGAGCTCCAATATGGAGGAATATGCTACTCTAGTCAATTTCAGCTGCAGTAAATTCTGGCTTTGCTTCATTAACAGGCTGTCTCTTGTCCTTCCCAGAAGTTGACTGCTCCTTAGGTAACTTTTGCCAGACCTGTCACTGATTTTCTGGCTTCTGTATGTTGTAGGTGTTTTTCTGTGACCAAGATGCATCTCTAATTGGTCACTTTCGTTTTATCTCCACCAACATCACCTTTGAACAAGCCATCATCACCTCACCTAAACTAATGCACAATCTATTGTCCCTATTCAATTTATTCGGTCCTTTAAACCTTGAAACATTTAATCTTGATTTATAATTTAAAAATAATGACTTGTAGGAGTAAGAGATATTTATCTTTAGTCTGCAACTCAAGTTCTACTACATAGTTGTTTTTATTCATTAAAAATAATTAAGCCAAAACCGGGTTGGCTCAGTGGATAGTGTCGGCCTGCGGCCTGAAAGGTCCCAGATTCAATTCCGGTCAGGGGCACGTACCTTGGTTGTGGGTACATCCCCAGTGGGGAGTGTGCAGGAGGCAAGCTGATCAATGTTTCTCTCTCATTGATGTTTCTAACAGTCTATCCCTCTCCCTTCCTCTCTGTAAAAAAATTAATAAAATATATTTTAAAAAATAATTAAAAACAGCACAGCAGCCATGGCTCAGCAGTTGAGTGTCATCAATCTATGAACCAGGAGATCACAGTTTGATTCCAGGTCGGGCACATGCCTGGATTGCAGGCTCCATTCCAGTGTGGGGAATGCATGAGGCAGCCGATCAATGATTCTCTCACATTATTAATGATTCTTTCTCTCTCCTATTCCCTTCCACCATGAAATCAGTAAAAATACAATTAAGAACATATTTTTTCAAAATGTAGACTACATGATGCACTTATAGTATTTTATCTACACATCTAAATCTATTCATATTCTAACATTTATCTTCTTTCTATGTATGCATAGAGCCTGATGTTTATTTAGTTTTAATTTTTTTTTCAGAGTGATGAAGTTTGAAAGTTTACTTAGTCTATTTGTATGTCTTATTCTTTATTGTCAAGTTGTATATTTTTTAAAAGTAATGGTAATTACTCTAAAATACATAACATACATCAACATCAAAATCATTTTTAAAGTATGACTTAATTTTACCAAATTCCACTTTGTAAAGAGGACAGATTAATCATGCTAAGTTAAACAAATAGAAGGAAATTGCAAACAGTGGATTGTAAAGCTATTTTTATGATAATTATTTTGTGATAATAATAAGCATTATACTATTACAGACATTCTGAACCCCCTAATAGCTCTCTCCTTGTATTCAATTCATAATCATGGATATTCTTTGTTTTTAGCATTCCATAAAGTGCATTTATTTTATTTTAAAATTAATTCCCCTTCATTCCTAGAGAACTTCATCCCAAAGCCTTTTCTCCTTTGTTCCAATTTGAAAGATTAGTGTGGCATCTAGGCACCAACCTTCACCATCACACCATCCCAGATCCTGCTCTGGGGATACTCTGTTGTTTGAATCTCATGTCTTCCTTTTTCCTGCGATGTCAAATATCATTATTAGCAAGTAACTTCCTTGACAAATGGGAAAAGTTTTCTGTGCCCTTTCAAAGTAGATGCTTTGTTTTTGATTTTTAAATCTTGACAACTCATGCCTATTTTAGCTAGACATAAACTATCTTAAAAAGAATATTAAAGGGAATTGTCCAACTGTTTCTAGCATCCACAGTTGTGGGCATAAGTCTGATAAGAGTGTTTCTCACTTATTTGAAAATGACATGTCTCTCTACACAAAAATCTTAAAAAACGTTTGGTGTCATCACTTTACCCCTTTGAATAATAAATATTTTAAATTCTAAATCTAGGTAATATCCCACTGTAAAGGTGAAAATTCAAAATTACTAAGGGAAAAAAAAGTCATGAGCAGGTTAACTTTATGGAATATGTACTTTCTTGAATAGTATTCTTGAATAGATAAGCTACTGAATAATAAATCAAACAAGAAACATTGGATCTCTTCTCTCTGGCAGATGAAAGTGCATTGAAGATGAGGAGCTATCTACCAAGCACTGGATACTGACATGGTTTGAGCCAGGGCTGGCCTTAACCCAGCTAATGCCAGGATGTACTTCATCAAAGATGTCCTGGCATTTGGCAAAGCTAGTGAAAAACTTTGAATTGAGATGGGTTAAAATGAACTAATGATCTAAAACAGAACTCCCCAACAGATATGTAACAATGAGCCATACATTGACAAACAACTATGGTATGAAACGGACAATTGCAAATTGTTTGACTGTAATATCCCTGTATTATTTTTAGACGATATATACCAGATATTGCTCCCTCTGAAGAGTTTCACTTTGTAGTTAAAATGACAAGAAACGCACTTCAAAGAGGAAGGAAGAGAATGAAGAGGAGCAGGAGGAGGAGACAGAGCTTTTGCTGTGGTTCTCTGTACATCTAGAGTTTGTCTGTTTCCCATTCTTAGTGTTTTTCTCTGTAACTTTACTACTAAGAGATTTTCCATACCATTGGCTTAAATAAAAATCTGTATGCTCATGAGCATAGAACCTAGTAGATAAATAATGAAAAGTATATTGAGTTTACTAACTTTGTATTAATTCATCCATGACTAAGAAGGGTGTAGCTCATGAGTGTTTGATTGTATTTTCACTTTGGGTGTAGGATGCCAAGACAGGATTGGCTCTAGCTTGCTTTTCCATCCAGCTATTTCCTCACCATGTTAAAAGGTATCCAAAATGAACTTTGATAATTAAGCTTATAAGAAAAATGAATGTATTGGAACCCCTCTTAAGTGATCTGAGAAACCCTGTAGAACAGTTTCTGAAACCTGTGTCCCAGACCCAGCATATCTGGGGAACTTATTGGAAACATGCTTCAGACCTTTGGACCCACAACCATGGAGGTGAGGGGCAGTGATTTGTAGTTTGACCTGCCCTCCCCAGGTGACTCTGCTGTGCACTCATGTTTGAGAACAGCAACCATGGAACTCAGTAGAATCTCTTTGTTTTATTTTACCTCATAGCTTATGACTGAAAACAGCTATGGAATTTTGATAGCCTGGAAAGTAGCCCAAAGAGGAAGCCCTCCACAATGTGATTGGGTGGAAATCCTTTCCAGTCCTAGAAGCAATTCTCTATTGTGGAGGATGCTTTGCTGTGCACTACAGCCCTCACAGTCATATAGTATACTGATGAACTCTTACTGCTTTTTCTGGATGAGAAAAATCCTACACACACACACACACACATACACGCACACAGCTTTTGTCAAGGTTGAGTGTATAAACTGAAGCTGGGTGCATTGAGTGCATGTGGAGGACTGTATGCAAATTCCAGTGGGTTTTATAATGCATTAGACTAGACTTAATTATTCAGCAGGAAAAGTGAATGACATATTTTTAACCTAAAGTCACATTTATCTAATCTTATAGCTAAAATGTGACATTTATATATGCTAAGAATATGATTATCAACTTCAATTCAACCAGCTGCAGAGAGGTTTTTGATAATAGCAAAGGAAGAGTTTGAAACCAACCCTTTTCCTGAATACCATATTTCCACTAACTGTATCATATAGAAAATTGCCTTGGTTCCTTGAAGATTATGATTTGGAAAGAAGGTCTTTGAGCAGGAATATAGAGATTTTTATAAAACTTTTGGAAATCACTTCTGCAAAACACATAGTAAATGAAATGTGTCAGCCTGTTATTTTACACATTTCACTCAGTGCCAATCAGCAGCTGCTGAATTACTATTGCATCTCTAGCTATGAATGCAAAATGTTTCTTTATCTTATTCCTTACTCTCACTCTTGAGTAAGATCATCTTAGTTGAGTGAGTTTGGGCCACACTACAGAGAAAATATTGGTGGTTAATCAGCATTTTTCTGTAGAACTTCTCTAAATACCTTGATAAAATAGCAGCTTAATAGAAATTATCATTTATACATGGACCGGACCAAAAGTAGTATGTCCTCCTAAGGATAATTTCTGAGGTGAGATTTGGTCACATAACTACTTCCACATTGGCCCTATTAATAGCCTTTCTTACTCACCAATAATCCCCATGGATATGACCAAAGCTAGGATATAGCAAAACACCTGTATATTTACTATCAGACCTTTCATCCAAAATCCCAGTTGAAGCATGTATGTGATAGCAATGTTTAAATTTGAGAATTTAAGATTATATCAACCTAATGGTTATTTTCTGAATGACTTCTGGATAAATAGAATAAGTTTGCTGTAAAAATATATATTTTAGCTCAGATTTTAAAAGACACTATTTGCTAAACAATTGCATTCTGTGGACCTCTAAGTATGTGAGATATACAAAGGACTCTTTCAGATCCAGATATTATTACAAAGTGATTGAACACAGAGGGGTCTGAAACCAGGCAATGAAAGTAGCAAAAAATGGGACTTTAGGCTGGAGGATCCAGAGAATGATGTCAACTTTTCTAAATAGTAAGCTCATTGTGAGGAGTGTATTTTTCTTAGCTAATTCTTTCAAAATGTTATTTTTATGATTGTAGAAGACGTCATTGTGAGGCAAGGGTCCATACATTTTTCTTTTCAGAGGCAATGCACTGTCATGAGAACATAGAATCCTTGACAATAGCAGAATATTCTGTTTATTCACTCCAAAATATATATATCTATATCTGTGTCTCCAATATTTGGAAGTAATAGCTGAATTTAAAGTGAAATATTTAGCAACCATAGCCAACTATATTTGTTAAATGTGGGGTGAATTATTTTTGATAATAGGGACATCATAAAACTCAAAACTTTATGCTTGTAGTGCATATAGATAGATTCAGTCCACTTGCTTAGAGAAAAGGAAAAATTTCCTCCATACTTATGAGGATGCAGTGACTTTTTAAATATATATTTTATTTTTGTTGTTGACATTATTACAAATATTCCCCATTTTCCTCTACCTTGCCCACTTTTACCCAGATCCTGCCCTCCTCTCCCTCTGGCCCTCAATATTTTTTTCTGTTTCTATGTGCTAGGCATATATGTTCTTTGGAATATAGTGACTTTTAAATATTCTCTTTCTCTAGCCAGTTTGCCCAGTGGATAGAGTGTTGGCCTGAGAACCAAAGGATCCTGGGTTTGATTCCAGTCAAGGGCATGGATCTTGGTTGCAGGCTTCTCCGAGGCCTCTTGCTAGTTTCATAACCCTAGACTATCTTTATTAAGACCTTGGGAGTCATCCCTTTGAAATGTAATCATCAAGGAAGATAATGCATTATCTCACAGTCTCTGTGGAAGGTGTGGGAGCCTAACTTCCTGGCATCTTGCTTCAATATATCTCCTGTCATAAAACTACCTCCTGTCATAAAGATAGGAGAAAGTTTACTTTCCCTTTGGGCAAAGCCATTTAGTAAAAGCAGGTGGCCAACAATCATCCTACTCCAACTCTTAAAAACTCTCCCATCCCTTGTTTCAGTGGAATTGAGCAAAGGCTAAGTTCTGGACTCTCTACTATTGGAATAGCCTTGAATAAACTTGCTTTCCTATTTAATTGTGTCTGTTGCAATTTTTCCTTTGACAGCCAGTATTATGGGAAAAGCAAGTGAAGCTTTGGCATTCTCAGGGGTGGTTTTGTGCAACATTTAGGGATGGAGAGTTGATTGCCAAATGTGTAAAACTATAGCTTTGTAAGAATTCAGAATTTGGGGGAAATAACTGTACAGTAGTGGTGTTATTTTCTCTGTCATAAGTATAAGATTAATCAAAGGGTTACACCATTTGGAATCCTAGATCATCCCGAATTAAATGATCAAAGGCAAGTTATTTAACTACCTTGGGCCTTATTTTCTCATTTATAAAATAGAGTGTTAACATATTCAATACCACCTCTAATATTCTATGATTATTTGATTAATTTTTTTCTTAAAGACTTGGTTTTACCCCAATAAAGAAGCAGGTTCCTTTTTATAGCCGAGTACAATCATTAAACCACATGGTATCTTTAGTTAGGAACAGAGAGAGACTCATCATGATGTGAAATAATGTGTTCTTTGCAATGAGCCTGTATACCCTTAATTGCCAATTAGTAACCTTTAAAATATACATTACTAAATGAATAACAAAATTGGTGCCAAGGAACAGGCCTTTCTCACCACCACTTAAGCTGTTAATTATAGTCTTAGCTATAATGCAACCCAATAGTCTAATAATTTTTCTTTCCTTACTTATAATAAATCAATGTCTATGAGAAGGTAATATTAAACAGTAATTACAGGAAAAATAATCTGAGCTTCTCATCTTTTTTAGTCTACATTGCAATTTCATTTTCTATAAAATCCTTCTGAAATCATTTATTTATTATTATTTTTATTGTCTAAAGTTTTACATATGTCTCCTTTTTCCCTGATTGACTCCCCCCAGCCAGTCCCACCCCTGAGGACAAGCCCCCACTGCCCCAGTGTTGTGTTCATTGGTTATGCTAATATGCATGCATACAAGTCCTCTAAAATCATGTTTAGTGATCTTTCATTATCATCTATTCAGGTAACTAGTATTTATAGACCAATAAAACATAGGGAAGAAAAACCTATTTTTCCTCTTATATCATGGCTAAATTATTTTCATTTGGAAATATGATCTTTATCAACTCTATGCAGAAACAAAGTTGTTTTTTTATTTTTGTTGGTATTTTTGCATAGAGTGCATGTGAGCTCATGGACACTACCTAGAATGACAACTCTACTCCTTGATAGAGGTGTCATTCTAGGTATGGAATAGCACTCTAGGCAAAATGACATTTTCATGCTTAGATTTATCAGATTCTAGAGCTAATGTGGATTTCATAAATCATCCAGTCTAAGATCTTCTTTTACTGTTGAGGGTATTTAAAAATTTAATTAATTTATGCAATTAAATGTGTACTCCTACCACTCGAACTGCGCTTTAGAGTTATCATGGAGTTACTCTTTGGTTGCTGTTTTCAGTACAGTGTTGGTGCTTTGATTGTGATCAACTGATCCAAATATTTCAAAGACTGCACATTGTTGTTAAGCATTATAAAAAATACAGACACATTTTTAATTTCTTTCTGGTTTCTACAAAATGAAGCCTCCTTGACTATTTATATTAAAGTGATCTTCTTGACACCTCCTTGGAGTAACTAAAACTCTGTGGGGAACTGATTGAAAACCACTATGAGGAGGAAGCACAGCATTACCACTTTGCATGCATCATCTTATTTAGTTTTGAGAATGGATGTTGTGATCATTTAGGATAGAAATCAATAACTCTGCAAGATTAGTATGTATTTACTAAATACAAGACAGGACCCAGACCTAAATTTTTAAAAATGTGTAGCAAATTAAATCTCAGCTAAACCTCCTTTCTGTAACTTCCAAAAGGGGAAAGAAGTATAAATATTTTAACTTGATCAGGACAGCATTTAATAAAATGTTCCATTTTGCTAACTAACCTACTGGAGAAATAAAGGCTGGGAGAAGTTGAAATAGGTAAATTCATAGTTGGAATAATCATAGCCAAGATTCTCAGCATCAGGGTGTACATCCACCTTTAAGGAAGGCTCTAATGAGATCACAGAATTAGTTGTGTCCTTTCTTCTTTTCTTTTAGGAGGTTTACTATTGACTTCTTTTTTTTTAGGAAGCACACATCAAATCTGTGGATAATCCAAGCTTGAGGTGAGATGATAATTCATGGCATAACAAAGTAAATATAAAAAAGCAAATTTTCAATAGCCTGGACTATACATTCAGATTCACCACATGAAATTTAATAGGAATGAGTATAAAATTCCTCACTGCACTTCTCAATTAGAACTGTACAAATATGGAACTGCAGGGAGATAATATCTGTCTTAAAAGTAATTAGCATAAAATAACTTAAGATTTCTGATTGACAGCAAAATTAATATGATAAAACTGATGAGTCTGCCAGAAATGTTAATGGTTTCTTAGATACTATAAATAGAAGCCTAAAGTCTGCTCGAGTTATCTATGTATGGTGTATCAAATGACCTTCAATGTTTGCTAAAATGCAGATTCCTTGTTCCCATCCAACATCTACTGAATACTTTCAGGGGTCTGGAGTTGGTGCCTTGGAGTCTGCCTTCAATAGTCTCCTGACATCATTTTTATGCTGGTATCCACTTAAGCAGACTAGAATAAAAAAATGGCATTATCCTATCTAATAAAAGAGTAATATGCAAATTAACCATCATCCCACAACAAAAATGGCGGTGCCCATAGCCACAAGATAGTGGCCTCCAGTCCTCTCAGGCCGCTGGAGTCCCGCAGTCTCAGGGAGAGCTGCCACTGAGAGCTGGCAGAGTAAGCAGCCTGGCGGAATGCTGCCCAGAGGCGCACCAGACCCTTTATAAAAAACAAAAACAAATTCACTCCCCACAGCTATCCCTGCCCAGCGGCAGCAGCCTGGGGTCTCAGCCTGGAGGCACACACACCTCCATGGCGCAATCCTCTCCCAGTGGTGACAGCCTGGGCTGGTGTCTCAGCCTAGGAGTGGCGCACACCCCCAGGGCACAATCCCCTCACAGGGGTGACAACCTGGGGTCTCAACCACTGAATCACACCAGCCAAGCAGATATAGAGGAATCTTAAATGTTTCTATATTTTTTAAATATATTTTATTGATTTTTTACAGAGAGAAAGGGAAAGATGTAAAGAGCTAGAAACATCTATGAGAGAGAAACATTGATCAGCTGCCGTGCCCCCAGGCAAGGTACATGCCCTTGACTGGAATCGAACCTGGGACTCTAGAGTCTGCAGGCCAATGCTTTATTCACTGAGCCAAACCAGTTAGGGTTCTCCAATATGTTAAAGAAAAAAACCTATCTAATAAAGAGGGAATATGCAGGGGAGGGCAGTTGGGGACAATGGGGCTGGCAGAGGAACAGTCAGGCTTCGAGCAGGCTGGCAGGGGAGTGGTTAGGGTGTGATCAGGCTGGCAGGCAGAAGTGGTTAGGGGCAATCAGGCAGTCAGGTGAGCAGTTGGGAGCCAGCAGTCCCGGATGGTGAAAGGGATGTCTGAATGCCTGTTTAGGCCCTATCCCTGTGGGATCAGTTGGACATCCCCTGAAGGGTCTCAAATTGGAGAGGGCACAGGTTGGGCTAAGGGACACTCCCCACCAAGTGCACAAATTTTGTGCACCAGGCCTCTAGTATATATAAAAGCACAGTGCTAGCACAGCATGTAAATGGTAGCATTGAGTATGTTTTATGGTCATTTTATCAGTTATATTAATACTTTTGTAAAATTCTTATCTGGATCAAACTTGCCAATGAATCTTATATGTGAGAACTTTCCTTCCTTTCTTCCTCCCTTCTTGCCTTTCAGTCTTATAGCTTTTCTAAATTTCTCTTTTCTGCCTTTGAATATAGATCTTATGATGAGCACAGCATTATCCTTGGCCATGTGGAGACTTAGAAAACATGGGTCTTGCCCTCAGGCAATATATCCACCTAGAAAGGAGGTCAAACTCATGTGTAAATAACCATAAAAGAACTGACGTGTCCTGGAACTTGAGGAAACTTTCTGGAATTGCCTGCACATTGAAATATACAAGAAGCAATATGGAGCAGCATAGAAATAAGCACTCATCTCCAGCAGCCTCTGAATGGAGACATTTTCTTCCACTAGGAGACACTCACAGGAGGAAGCGAAGATCTCTTGGCTAACAGGAGTCATGCTCAGCTCTTCCCTCCAATCTCCGACTCTCTGCACTCTGCCCACTCCTCTTTATCCCCATCACCAAAGCCTTTGATCCTGCTCTACAAGAACATCAACTCTTAAGAATTCTCCTTGACATTGTTAGTAATTACCTCATGTGCCAACAGTTTCAAAATCTTAACCAGCATTTGGCAAATTTTTAACATGCTTAAGAATCACCTGGAGATCTTATAAAGAGCAGATTCCTATTCCATGGGTCAGTCTGAAAATCTGCATTTCTAACAAGCTTCTGAATATTCTTATGCTGCCATTAGAAAAGTTGGAAAAAATAATAAATATAAATGAAAATTTAATATTAACTAAACATCAGCTAAGAGGTGAAATCTTATTCTGACAAGCAAACCGAAGAAACATTTAGATGTCAAGAAGCTGTCAAGAGCAAATTCTTAAGGATTCTGTGAAATATTGTATGTATAAGATGGAAAAGTTGGAGAATATTGTACATATTTATCATTGTCTGAGAAAAGTTGCCACACTTTTTTTTCTTCCAAGATATTACTGAAGCGCTGGTTAATTGCATTTCTGCTGCTACAAAAACACGTTTTCATGATACTCTGATTTGTTAATCTCCCATTATGAGTATTTATTAGTTATAGCTCTGTTGACAACAGCAGAGGATAAAATGCTTCCAGAAGAAATGCGATCCAGGTGTCTGCCATTAGCTTGTGGGATGTCAGGTCAGGCCCATCATGCACTGGGGAGTGTTTATTTGGTAATATGACTACAGACACATTTAAAAACTGAGATCATCATCTCATTTTAAAGAGTATGAAGAAAATAAACATTCTAAATAATCAAGAATAGATCATTTGGATAATAATATGTCCTCAATTGAAACAATTTATGAAACAAAGAAATGTACCACACAAATGAGAAGCAATTTTAATAGGGAAATGTTCTATCTCATCTCAACTAATTGTTATTGGTAAGATGAGACACTCAAGTCTAGACAATATTGGAAGAAAAAGGTGTATTCTATTTTTGACAACCAGATAGAAATTAAAAAGTTTATGTACATTATATAACATTTAACAAAAAATGTACAGCTTTTGACATATTCGTATTTGTTTCAATTAAATGCATTTCTTAAATAAAAGATCACTGTGATAAAAGGAAGTCATAGACATGACTTGTAATGACCAAATGAACAAAGAGTATGTTCTTGATCTCATCTCTACCCGAGAATATCTGAGACAAAAATCATTATGGACATCAAGGCCTCGGATAATAGGTTAATAAAACTTTCAAACCAGAATAATAAATGCTACACTCAGAATTGTCTTTTAAAACTCAGTCAATAAGCACTATTGTGAAAAATACATTACATGTTACATATAAAAACATTGTTCCATTTTATCTCTGTATTTCAGAAATATTGATTGGCTCGTGATACCTAGGCAGCCTTTAATAAATATGTATTTAATGAGTGTAAGAATGTCTAAATATTCTAGGATTTACAGGGAACTATAAATGAAATAGAGCAGAGGTTGGCAAACTTTTCCTGAAAGAAATAGTAATTACTTTAGGCAAAGCAAGTCATACAATCTCCATCATAAGTATACAACAACTCACAAAGGGATGGGTGTGTTGTATTCCAATAAAACTTTATTAACAGAATCAAGCTGCAGGTAGTACATTATAGTTTACTGACCTTAAAACAGAGAAAGTTTGATTGTTGTCTTCAAGAATAGCCTAAACCGGTTTGGCTCAGTAGATAGAGCGTCGGCCTTCGGACTGAAGGGTCCCAGGTTCGATTCCGGACAAGAGCATGTACATTGGTTGCACACACATCCCCAGTAGGGAGCGTGCAGGAGGCGGCTGATCGATGTCTCTCTCTCTCATCGATCTTTCTAACTTTCTATCCCTCTCCCTTCCTTTCTGTGAAAAATCAATAAAATATATATTTTTTTAAAAAAAAGAATGTGCAGTGAGTAAAGAGAAATAGAAAAAAAATATTTAAATAAGGTTTTCTCTCCAACTATAATGACAGAGGTGGTATTCAACTCACACTCCTATTGAGAAAAATGAAAACCGAGATCAAAAAGATAAAATAAAACAAAAACCTGCTGTTTGGCCATAGCTGGTTTGGCTCAGTGGATAGAGCATTGGCTGGAGGATTGAAAGGTCCAAAGTCCCAGGTTCAATTCAGAGCAAGGGCACATGCCTGGATGGTAGGCTTGATCCCCTGTAAGGGGCATGCAAAAGGCAGCCAATCAATGATTTTCACTCATCTTTGATGTTTCTATTTCCCTCTCCCTCTCCCTTTCTAAAGTCAATAAAAATATATTTAAAACAAAACAAAAACCTGCAGTTTGAAAAGATTGGAGAGCAAGAAGGGCAAACAGCAGTTGGCGGCACAAAACCCAGAGTGAGGCATATGCACCCACGTGAGCCCTAAGTGCCCACTGGCCCTTCCTTGAGGTACTTGACAACTGAGATTAGAGGCAGGGACCCAGAGCAACGTTCAAGGGTGGTGCAAAGTACCTGTATGCAAACTGTTGTCCTGGGATGTGTTGAAGTTATTACATGCCTGGCAGGTTTGGTAACATTTATAGTAATTTTACAGTGTGATTTTTAGTCCATTTTAAAGAATCATTTAAAAAATGGCCTTGTCATTTTATGTCTGATGTGTCTTGACATAAAAAGGCACATAAAACATCTCAGCGATTCATACTTATTGTATTTTACAAAAGTATTATTTAAGGAGACTTAAGACATTTTTAACCATAGAACTTGAGCTCTAGATGGTGACACTAATCATTGCAATCCTTCCAGCACTACATTGCTGCTTCTGATTGACTGTTCATTGTTGGTTTTGTTTTGTTTTTGGTAGAGGCAGCTTCAATAATCTTTCTCACTATGTTGACCATCACACCACTGGTCAGAGAACCCATGTAGGATTCTGCATGTGCAAAGTATGTTGTTTCAATTACTCACCAAAGATTGTTAGCAAATCACCAGAAGCTAGGTAAGAGGGTTTCTCTTTCACACCTTGATCTTGGAAATCTAATGTCCAGAACTGTGTGACAATACATCTTGGTTGTTTAAGGCCCCCAGTGTGTGGGACTTTGTTATAGCAGCCTTGGCAAACTACTACAGTAGGGGAGTGAAAGACATCATTCCTATTTCTCATCTTTGTTTCCTGGACCTATGTGTGCTAGTTAAGGGAGGAATAACATCATATATTGGTTGGTTGCTGGGTTATCACATTTATGTCAGCTTCTATAACAGCACTTGACCCCTATCATGTATTTTTTTCTAATTATGAGTACTCAGTAGACCATTCTTCTATATTTTAAGGTTCACTGCTGTGATGATTAATTGTATGTGTCAAATTGACTATATCAAGGAAATCCAGACGTCTGATAAAATATTATTTCTAGGTGTGTCTGGAAGAGATTAACATTTGAATCCAATTCTGAGTGGAAGATAGCAATTCCCTGTGCACATCATGTAAACTCAAGTTTCCACATCTCTGATAATGCTGCTCCCGCTTCCTGGAAGGCACTCCTTCACATCCGTCAGGACCTAGCTTAATCATTTCCTCTTTCAAGAAGACTTTTATGAACCACAGCTTTCTGCGACCCTTATGACCAGGCTAAATGCCACACTGCATTTCCGAAGAGCTTGGAGAGTGATCTAACCTATGTGATGCTCAACAAATGCTTTTTTAATTGAGTTGAATTGGCTGGAAATTATTCATGAAGTTAACAATTTAGTGAGATATAATTACTTGTCCTAATGATTATAATTTGAAAGATAGATTTTATTTTGTGAATTTAAAGGGTAATGCATGGCAAGAATGCTGCTAAGTATGAACATCATCACTGTTTCAGAAAATACTGCAGGAGAAACCAGACACTTGTTTTAACTGAAACCTAAAGTCATTTCTAAAGTTAAAATTGTCATTGACATATGATTAGGCAATTATCATATGACAATTGACAATCATTAAAAATAACTAAGATTAAAATTATGTTTATTTCATGTACCTCTAAGTTTTCCTTATATTTTATAATAATTCAGATTTTTAAAAAGTGTGTTAGAC
This sequence comes from Lasiurus cinereus, assembly GCA_011751065.1. Taxonomy (NCBI): domain Eukaryota; kingdom Metazoa; phylum Chordata; class Mammalia; order Chiroptera; family Vespertilionidae; genus Lasiurus; species Lasiurus cinereus. Next base: position 2,079,270 of record JAAGEH010000079.1, on the reverse strand, counting down.
TATTTTATAATAATTCAGATTTTTGAAAAGTGTATTAGATTGCCATCAGAGGGTGGAGCATAGTGCCAGAAGGTAGAGCCAAGAGCAGGAAGGAACAATGAACAAAGAATTACTCCCAGAAACAGAAACAGTCACAACCCCAACCCCAGGATTAGAGACTCATGTGACATGTTCCAAGTTGGACTTCAGAATTAATAAAGACCAATGTCTGTCTGCTGCTTACAATCTCTACTTTTTCTGTACTGAATTTTGGGGACTTGAGGACAGATAGCCTGTCTCTTTCATTCACAGATCTCTGGATCAGGAGTAGCTGCCAATGAGGAGTTATATCACATTCGGACCTGATTAAAATTACAAGGACTGGGAGATTAATATCAAAAACTGAGATACAACTTTGGGGGAAAGTTTGAGGGGAAGAATACGAATTATTATAGCCTGAGGGAGAACTCTGGAAAATTTATTTCAAAATGGCCACAATAATTACCCCCATTCTTCAGTACAAATCCTTTACCATGTGACTTTATCATGTTTCCACCAAGAGGTGGAGTCTATGTCTTCACCCCTTTAGGTACGGTAACTCATGTTGAACAATAGAATGCAGTGGAAGGATGTGTGTGCAACTTCTAAGGACAGTTCTTAAGAGACTCTGCAGCCTCCATTTTCACTATCTTAGAATTCTGAGACCACATGCTGTGGGAGAACCCAGTCTACCCTCCTAGAGGAGGGTGTCTCAACTGATGGCACCAAGGTCGGCCATGTGAGCGGGATCATTTTTTACCCTTAACCCCAGACAGATAAACAGATGAAAACAGCTGCAAAGTTCCCAGAGAAGCACAGGAACAGCAGCAAGACCACCCTGTGTCCAACCCTCCAACATTGTAAGAAATAATAAAGTTATTGATATAAAGCATCCTTGTGTTTTAGGCTGGATAATTACATGGGAATGTTGTTATAATTAGCTAGATAATAAAGGGAAGGAAGGGAAAGAAGTTGGACATGGAACCAGTTTGCTTCACTGGGAAGCTATAGCTTACCACACCCCAGGGGACTGCCACCAGGAGACTTAGTCCCTCAGAACAGACAGGAAATTCCCCGAGGAGCACTGCTCGCCCTCTGATACATGATTGGGTTGGGTGGGTGGGTGGGAGGAGTGCACCCACAAGAGAAGTCAAAATGGTGTGGAAGTGGGGGTGTGAATAACCACAGAGACCTTCAGAAGGAAGTTGATTGGTTATTTTGAAATATTCCTGGTTAAAATCCAAGAGAAAACAAAGAAATCTCTCTCTCTCTCTCTCTCTCTCTCTCTCTCTCTCTCTCTCTCTCTAGTTCAGTGATCCACACTGGACTTATTCATTGGTGTACTTGCTCTGGCCTGGGAACCTTTGACCATGTGGGTTCAGCAGCTACTGGGGCCCTTGGCAGACCACGAGACTCCAAAGGACTAAGTTTCAATATGAAACAGAAATTCGACACTGACCTTTGTTTTGGCCTTGATGAGGACAAGATTGGACTTTTTCCATGGCTTCTGAGCGAGATGAGATGGTGGAAGCCTAGGGGCAGCCTTCCCAAATAAGCCTTGTCACACTACAATCTCCCATGCCTGGGTCCTTGGAAGGCTTTCCTTATGGTCCCATGGAAGAGCCTGATTTTCACTGACAACAGTAATGGGTAATTGAAAAAAAATATTAACCTAAATTATAAAATACTTAAATGAAGTTGTCATATTTCTAGGTGATCTCAACCTTTAGTAATTAAACAAAGCTAAGTACCCAGTAAATATTTGTTGAATTACAAAAATCAATGCAGGCAATTTCAATCCTCAAATCAAGAATCAACTAATTTTTATTAATGAGGGTTCTATGTATATTATTAGGATCAAATTAATGTTCATTTTTATTAATTACCAAACATCATAATTTCATCAGCATATTATTTTCTGAATTTTTTTTATTTCTTCATTTTCTGCCAGCTGAAATACAATAGCAATAATAGAAAAGGGAAAAAATAATAAAAGATCATAATCATAGTTTTACTACATAATGGCTGGCAAGGCAATAAAATACCTTTCAGAGATTTTTTTAAGAGACCAAAATGTATTTTTCTCTAAATGAGAGGATTAAAATAAATATTGTAGGGCTGGTTTATTGAAGTATAATTAGCATTAGATTTAAAATCAAGACCTGATTCAACATTCTAGTTGAGCAATTATGAGTTGATAGCAAAATTTCTCCCAACTTCAGAAGCCTCATCAGAAAATGAACAATGAGATATATCTTAATAGACTATTGCATTTTATAAACATTAGAGTGCTCTAAAATGCTATTTTTGTTGATACTCTTTATAAAAGGTTATTTGATTTAAATTACAATTTTTAACATTATAACTAAGATAACATGATTTAATGGGGAAAAATGTATATTGGCTGACTCAAGTGCTCATTTGAAACCCCTCCTAACTGCCTCTGTCAATCATGTATCAGAGGATGCACAGTGCTCCTGAGACTGGGCACCTGAAACATTCCCTTCCTCGAGTCTTTTTTCAGGAAGATTATAGTCATATAATTCACTCTGTACAATGGATGAGGCACAGCGTGTGTAAAGGAGTGCTGTCTTCTCTCTCATCTCCAATGTAGATGTGGCCAAAGGAATTGCTATTGCTACCATGCAACCATGAGGGAAATTAAAAAGAATCAAAGAAATCTCAGCCTGAACCCACGCTAACACCTCCTACCACCAAGTTCATTACTGTTACTAGAGGCCTGGTGCATGAATTTCATGCACGAGGAGAGGGATATCCTTCAGACCAACCTGCTCCCTCTCCAATCCAGGACCCCTTGATTCTTTCTTATCTCCATGTATGGATATAAATGTTATTTAAAGTTTCTAAATAAGTATTAAAATTGGTGGAGAGATATCCTTAATTCTTCCCCAAGTGGAAAACACATCATTCAGTGATGTTTTTATTTTTATAGGAAATAGATACATGTGTGCCCAAGTTGTAAGTGTGGGTGAGACTGGGCTCTACAGTGAAGTGCTTATAGGTAGTACTCAGTCTTCTGACCTTAAAACTCCAGTTTGGGATTTATGAAGACACAGCCATCAAAAATTAAGGGATTTCTGAGGAAATTCATCAGTATATAAGAACAGCATTGTTCCATATCCTAAGTCATAAAAATGAAGATGCCAACCAAATGCATTATCCTTTCTAATAAAATAGTAATATGCAAATTGACCATACCTTCTCTACACCCACAAGCCATGCCCACCAGTCATGCCCACCAGCCAATCAGAGCGAGTATGCAAATTAACCCAACAAAGATGGCTATGACTACAGAGAGAGCTTAGGTTGCCCCTGGCAATGGAGGAAGCCAAGCTTTCCGCACACCCTGACCAGCCCAGGCCTCTGCTTAAGGCAACAAAGTTTCAATGGCTGTATGAGCAGAAGGCTTGGCTCTGCTCCAGGCTACAAAGTTTCAGTTGTAGAAGATAAATAAATCCCACATACCAGGCCCTCCACTTGAGGTGCCAGTGGCATGGCCAGCCTGCAAACCACCACAGGCCCCTCGCCTGGGCCACCCCATGCCCCAAGGGAATATCCACCATGATCCAGGTCACCTTCAGGGCAAACTAGCTGGCCTCCACCTGTGTACCAGGCCTCTATCCTATCTAATAAAAGAGTAATATGCAGATTGACCATCACTCCAAAACACAAGATGACTGCCCCCATGTGGTCAGAAGATCCATAAGATGGACACAACAAGATGGCCAGTAGCAGAGAGCAGCTGGGAAGGACTAGGCCTTCAAGGGAGGGCAGTTGGGGGCAATCAAGCCTGCAGGGGAGGGCATTTAAGGGTGACCAGGCCAGCACAGGAGGGAAGTTAGAGGTGACCAGGCCCACAGGGGAGGGCAGTTGGGGGCAAACAGGCTGGAAAAGGAGCAGTTAGGCATCAATCAAGCTGGCAGGGGAGTAGTTAGGAGTGATCAGGCTGGCAGGTAGAAGCTGTTAGGGGGCAATCAGGAAGGCAGGCAGGTGTGCATTTGGGAGTCAGCAGTCCTTGATTGTGAGAGGGATGCCCAACTTCCCAGTTAGATCCAATCCAGTTAGGATAGGGAGCAAGCTTGGCTGAAGGATACCCTCCCCCCTATGCAGGAATTTCATGCACTGGGCCTCTAGTTTTTTTATAAATCAGAATTCTTAGGAGCAAGAGAATGTTTGGATGGTGTCACATTTGTTCTCCTATTTAAAGATAAGAAGATACATTTTAGTCAGAAAAGGGCCTCACTGCTTGCACGTGGGGGCAGCAAAAGGAATCAGTCAAATGTATGGGAAAGAAATGACATGGAAAGAATGGGTGACAATATATATACCAATAAAAAGGTAATATGCTAATTAGACTGGACATCTTCTGGATGTCCTTCCGGACAAAGCCACAGCAGCTGCCTGAGCCTCTACCCTTGCAGCCAAGGCTCAGGCAAGCCACGGATGGCAGCTGCTGCTGCAAGGGTCAGGCTGAGGCTCAGGCAGTCGTGGTGGCCAGCAGTGGCAGCAGAATGGTGTGATGTGGGCGTCGCCTTCTTCTGATCAGCCAGTCACCTCCTACAGAGGGAGGCCAGACCGCAGCTTAGGCCCACTCCTCGTGGACTCTCAAACTGTGAGAGAGGGCAGGTCGTGCTGAGGGATCCGCCCCCTCCAGTGCACGAATTTTTGTGCATCAGGCCTGTAGTCTTTAAAGAAAAGAGGAAGTCAAGGATGGACACAAAGAGGCATGCAGGCCAGGACCTGTCCAGAGAGTAATGCTGAAGCAAATGTCCTAGGGACCTGCAACAGAGTGGGGCTACCTTTTCTCCAGTCTTCTTGTGCGATTTAATTCTATGACGTGAATCTATTTCATTCTGCTAAGCACATTTGATGGGACATAGTCTTAGATGTATAGTTTTATGGGATCTGTTTCCTAATACATGTCACCTTCTTAAAAGTAATGTTGTCAAGTTTGATCTCACTTCCCATGCATTCCTCAAATTCCATTGCCAGTTTCAAAGAGCAAAAGATTCTCAAGAGCCTTCTCTGTGACTCCGTGAGCAGCCGTAGCACTACAATAATTTGAATCAGAGTTCAGAGATGGGGGGCAGCTGTAGCATGAAAGTAGGAAGAAAATAACAAGAACTTAAAACACACACACACACACACACACACACACAATGACAAATAAAAAATTTATAGATGAAGAACAGAATAGTAGTAGTGCCAGAGGTGGGAATCACAGGGGGAGGTGGATTTGCTATAAAAGGGTAGCACAATGATCCTATAATGGAGATTTTTGTCTCCTAACTATGGTGGTAGACACATGTACTTACACATGAGATAGAACTGCAGAGCACTAAATATACACACAAATAAGTGCCTGCAAAGCTGAAGAAATCTAAATAAAGTCTTTGAATTATATCAATTTTTGGGTTGTGATAGTTTACTGTAGGGTTTCAGGCTGTTATACTTAGGGAAAACTAGGGAAATGGTATAAGTGATATCTGTATTATTTTTCACAACACTATACTCATCAGCAACTATTTAAAAATTGAAAAATTAAAAACAAGTAAAAAGTGCAGTCTTTTTCATTTTGGTCATTCTAATAGGCATGGTTTAATTTGTATAATTTATACTTATTTGCCACTGCATATTTTCCTTGGCAAAGAGTCTGTTTGAATATTTTTATTAATTATTTTCTCATTATTAAGTTTTTAAGATATATTCAGTCTATAAGATCTTACCAAATAGGTGCTTTGCAAATGTCCTCTATCTGTAGTTTTTTATTCTCTGGCAAGTTTTTTTTTTTAATATATTTTATCGATTTTTTACAGAGAGGAAGGGAGAGGGATAGAAAGTCAGAAACGTCCATGAGAGAGAGACATTGATCAACCGTCTCCTGCACACCCCCTACTGGAGTTGTGCCCGCAAGCAAGGTACATGCCCTTGACCGGAATCGAACCCGGGACCCTTCAGTCCGCAGGCCGACGCTCTATCCACTGAGCCAAACCGGTCTTGGCTGGCAAGTTTTTTTTTGTAAGGGAGTTTTAATTGTATGCAGTTCAAATTATTAATTACTTATTTTTTGGAATTTATTTTGGGCGTTTTTAAATCTCAGGAATGTTTGCTTAACCCAAGGTCACAGAGATTTTCTCCATACTCAGAGGTGGTGAAGATCTGGAGGAAACAGGACTCTTATAAACCACTGATTGGGATGTAAAATGTTATATCCTCTTTGGAAGATTGTTTGGAAGTTTTGAAAAATGTTAACATAGTCCTGTCATACACCTTAGTCATTTCATTCCTTGGTATTTACCCAAAAAGAAAAAAACAAAAAACGGTGGCTATGCAAAGATAAACATGGATGCTCATAGCATGTAATAGCCCAAATGTAATCACCCTAAACTGGAAACAACCTCAATGCCAATCAATAAATGAATGGGGGAACAAATTGTGGCATAGCCAATTGATAGTAAACTACTAAGCAGTAGAATAAAGTGAAATATAGATACATGCAAAATAAATGAATCTCAACATAATTATGCTAAGAAGCCAGAATCACTTCTCCCCCCCCCCAAAAAAAAGCACATATTGTGGAAGTCCATATATATAAACTCTAGCAACTGCCAAGTAATCTATATTGACAGAATACAGATTATTGCTTGCCTGGGGAGGGAGGCCAGGAAAGGTATAAGAAGATTACAGAGGAAGATTTAGGGTGGTGGGTACATTCATTCTCTTGATTCCAGTGATCATTTTACAGGTGTATACCTATATCAATTGTTTCAAATTGTACACTTTAAATATGTGCAGTTGACTAGTAGTTAATAAGGCTGTTTACAAGTGTAACGCAGGTTCTTCGGTTCTGCTTAGACAGCAGAAAGCTACTTCTAGGAGACAGGACAGACCTGACTACTGCCCAGACTCTTCTCTCTTATCAGCAAAGGCTCAAGCCCTTCCCCAAACCCAGGAAAAGATTCACCATGTTGTGAAGAGGATAGAAACTAAGTCATTTGCCCAGACAGAGGCCAATAAACCACAAGGATTTAGCACGAGTGTAAGCTGAAGAAAGGCCAGGTGAGTCTTTTGCGTTAGACCTGCCACACAGCTAAAGAAGAGTCCGGTGGGAGTAGGGGGCAGGGGGCAGAGACCCTAGGAAAGCCTCATCCCTGAAGCCCAGGCAGGACCAGGGACATTGGGAAAGGGGTAAATAGGGAGTCTTGTTTCCTTGGTTGCTCAGAAATAAGTGTCCTTTGTCCTGGATCTCTGTAGAGCTACCTGGATTGGCAAGTTTTGCCAATGTTTCTACAAACAGCAGGCTGTTTGCCAGTGGGTGAGGGGAGGCCATGCTTCAAATAAAGGCAAAGGCAGGTCTGTATCCAGACTTGCCCATTCCTCCCCCAAAGTCAGGGGAGAGGGATCGAATGTTTCTAAATCCCTAGTATATTTTCTTAGGTAGATGGAACAAATTATAAACTTTAATCTATTTCAAATCCTAGAGGCATATTATCTATTCCCTCCAAATGGTTTTTTACAGGTAAGGAATTATTATTATTACTATTATTGCCTTCTGAAAAATTTTGGAACTTGTCACCAACTGATAGATGTTACATTTGATTCTTTATTAAAAGAAAAAACATTTCTGAAACATAATATATCTTGAATAGTTTAAATTGCTTTACAAAAATTATTACAATAAAATATTAATAGGCTGTTTAATATGGATTTCCTTTAAAGGCCTACCCTTGAGGCTTAGTGACAGACATTTCTGTGGATTTCTCCCCAGAAGTATTTTTACAGCACTGTAAAATCATTGCTCAATTTAGAAATGGATTCAATAGTTACTTTGGGATTGAAGTATAATAAGCACACCAAGGTTTGCTTTTTTCTGTCACGACATGTTTCTTTGGAAGATTTTAGTCATTTTTTCCCTCAAGAAACATCAACTTGAAGAAAATTTTATTTAATAACATTTTAATAGTACTGCCTTATCTTCTTCTTCTATAAAGAAGATAGAAGATAGGAATTCAATAACCAAAAGCATTTTACTTGACAAAATGTTGAATATCAACTAAACTAAATGTGGAAAACTAAAATGATGGAGGTTATAGAAAACCAGGCATTTAAGATGACAGTTAAACCACAGCAACTCCCCAAATTGCTTCCTCCCACATGGAGGAGTTAGGAACCAATCATTACATCAAATAGACCTCCATTTATCTGCTGTCCACACGTTTCAAATGGGCACCCATCATGAACAGGATTTAGTTTGAAGTGGAGAAGTTGCCCCACATCCTTACTCAGAGTGAGCACAGAGAGCATGGGTATTGGAATCAGAGAGAAAATGCTTCAGCTCAGCCTTACCACTTGCAACTGGCCAATGAATAACAATGCCAATGATAAGAATGATCACTAACATTTATTGAATACCTATAAATGCCTGCCTTTATAATGAACATTTTATATGCATTATTTCTTTCATTCTTCACTGTGATATTATATCATCTATCATCTCCCCTTTAGATGTGAAAGATCAGAGGAACTGAATAACTAGCCATGGGTACACAGCTTGTAGGTAACTGAGTGACATAATTTCCATTTTTTTGGATGGCTTTATGACTGTATGATGACATTCAGGTATCTGCCAGAGAGAAGCTCTATAGTCCATGTCAATGAGTGGACCTCTGTTTAAGGGACAAAACAGAATCAGATCCAAATATCAGCTAGTTGAGCAGTGAAGCAAACTTGTTCATGGCCCCAGTATTACATGATCCCAATCCCAATATTAAGTCGAATGTGCTGGTAACACTGCTTATTCTCTAGCAGTGCAAAGTCAGGTCCCAAAGTGCCTAGACCATAAAGTATTATGGTTTCTGAGGGAAAGGAAAAACAGGGAAGGCAAAGAGTTTAGAATTGGCTAATTTGAATAATTTGGGTTGGCTTTAAGGTACATGGGTGGTCTGTAGCTGCCCTGATATGATAACAAACCCTGGCACAATGCCTCCTGAGTGCATGGACCAGGGAGAGGAGATGTAGCTCAGAACTGGCCAACTTGCCTATCACAGCCCTTCTCCAGAAGAGCCATCCATTACCTCTATCTACGAGGGGCAGTTTCTCCCCAGCCAAAAAAGTTGCTTTTAAGATGTCAAAACATCATAATATGCAGAAAATAAAACTACACATTATACACATGCAAAAAACCAAGAAAGCAAAATACTGCCCATAATGAAGGGAGCCTGGGCCCAACTTGCTCAGTCATTCTGCTTCCCATGTCTTAGGTTTCCAAATGCAAACACCCTCTGAGTTTATGACCTTGACCTCTTCATATGCACCCCCACCCACCCTCACCCTCTCCCTCTCTTGCCACATTTATCAAATTTTACTGTGACATCTAGTAAAACTGTTAAATACTGTAAATCTTGTAACTTATTCCCCAAAACATCATATTTACTAGGTCTGGGTGGGAACCTAGAATCCTGAAATGTTAGGTTAGCAATGGTGCAGATACCACACCCATGAAGTTAGCTCTTTTCTATGCCACTTGCTGGTAATATGTACACACCTATTCATACTCAGGCACGTGCTCACACTTGCACCTTAAGACTTCCCTGTTGGGAAACTTTCCTCCCTGGATTAAACCAGTTATTTCTCATAGCCAATATCTTTATTAAAAACAACATTCTGGATGTAGGCTCTAGTCCCAGTGCCTGGCAACTTCTATTTTTGGCAGGACAATATGAGATGTGTTCCTCTCCTGAAATAAGGCATTTAAAACTCAGAACACAAAACCTGGCAAACTTGCTGGGATAGGGAGTGAGATTACTTCACATTTATTCCAGGCTCCTACATCAAGAAGGACAGAACACATAGAGGGAGGAAAGAAATGTAGGCAAATTGGGGAAGAGAGCAGCTAGACACAAGCAACTACAGCCTCCTGACACTGGTCAAGACTTGCTTCAACCCCATTAAAGGCAGATTTATCATTGAAATGTTGGGGACTTCCAGGGACATCATCAGAATTACCCTTTCTATTGAAAACCTCAATTACCTTGGCAAAGGAGAGATGGAGGGAAAATTTTTAAAGCTCTCTATTTAAGTAAATTATGGAATTGCCAATGGTTGTGGGCTGAATGATGACCTCAAAAAAAATACTCCCACATTTTACTCTTTGGAACCTCTTACATTGCAAGAGATATGATTAATTGAGAGTTTTGAGAAGAGTTTATCTTGTGTGTTCTAAATTCAATGGCAAGTCCTTGAAAGTGGGAGGAAAGGGGAGATTTGCAGACAAATTGAGGGGAAGGCTTCATAAAAAAGGAGGCAGAGACTGGAGCTATGAGCCCTAGCTCAGGATTGTCAACAGCCACCAGAAACTGGAAATAGCTAGAAACAGAATCTCCCCCTGGACATCAGGAGTGGACAAGGCCCTGCCAACAATTCGATTTGAATTGGATGAGACCCATCTCAGACTTCTGACCTTCAGAACTGTGATATAATATATTTGTGTTGGTTAAGCCATGTTTGTTGCAGCAACAATAACCGCTAATACGAACTAACAAGGGAGTTGTAGATTTGCAAAGACATCTCAACAGACCTAGTGAGTTTTAAATGCTAAGCCAGCCACCAGCTATGGGACATTTCTCAGTTTTCTATGCTGTAGAAAAGGGCTAATATTTATTTCTTAGGGTTATTGTGAAGATCAAATGAGACTATCTGGAAATAATCAAGTAGTAGATTTATGATAAATAATAGCTACTAATATGAGCCCAGCATTACCAGACAGTTTTCTACATTGCTACATGTTCTCTACATTCAGAAGATATTTAATTCAAAGAAACCTTGCAAGAAGCATAGGTATAAAGAAATTCTGTGTGTATAGCTACATCAATCAAAATGCCTTGCACCGCACAGTGGTAAAACGTTTATGACATCTCAAGTGGTCTACTTTAGAGACTTCTCTGACTCTTCAAAGAGCATATAAGCAAGTCTGTTGTTTGGCACAAAAGCATGGCAGAAGACTTAGATGGTAGTGCAAAATCATGGGAGAAGGGAAAGGAAGCAGACAATATTGAAGCAAATGACAATAAAACAGTATGAGTTCCCTACCACATGCTACTATACAACTTGCCTCCTTATATGTTGATGCGATGGACAGTTATCAAAGTCTGGGCCTGGGGCTGGAGAGGGGTGTGTTATGTGAAACCTATTGATTATAAAACACATTCATCCTTGTCTTTAAAAACATTTCTTTCTTCATTTATTTCGCATCTTATCAAGAAACTTTCAAGTTGGTCACTGTTTGTTAAGTTTCACTTACATTTCAGATGATTTGTGTGTCTGGAGCAAAATATTAAGAAAGCATTCCCAACCTTTTGGAGCAGCTTTCTAAATTCTAGGCATTGTGAAAACAGGCCCAAGGAATAAGACTAGTCAGTTCCCCACACTGACTCACCATCTTCCTTCTACATTGTCCTCTGCTCCTTAGCTGGGACCACTCATCTAGAGGACACTGGAACCAGTGCTGACCTCCAGAGGGAACATAAGTAGTCCTAGGACAAATGCTCTTTGGCCAGCTTTGTGTTAGTTTTATTGCCTGTCCTATTCTGGCTTTGTTTTTTTGTTTTTGTAATTCCATTGTCTAGACTCTTGACTTTGTTTCCTATTTATTGCATTTCTGTCTACCATTCCAACTCTATTAGCTGAGTTGTGTGTTTTCTTTCCAGTTTGCTTCTATGCTCAGTGATCTGGCTTCTCTGGGATTCAGTCCCAGAACTCTATTCCCTAGGGCTAAATTCTAGCAACCTCCTGGCCAGCACTTTAATGCTGACTGCCCACTTGCCTGATATTGGTGCCTAGCTGTCTCCCAATTAGCTCTCTATCCTGATGTGTTGGCAGCTTTTTCCATCCCAATTTTGTTGCAAATTAAGCCTCTGCTATGAAACATACTAAAGTGCAAACTATTGGAAAAGTTTAAGGTATGAACCATCTTTTCAAACCCCTTTAAAGGTTAAAAGAGATAGGAGTATTTATCAAATGTACATAGAGCTAGCATAAGCTTACTTTTAATTCAGTTTAATTAATCTAGTGAATTTGAATAAGGGGAATTTGGATATTAAATATTCTGGGGTAAAAAGAACTACCCCTAAAGTTCAATGTGAATGCTACACTGCTGTGGGGGGTCTGAACAGGAGGAATTCAGACCATGATCCTTGAAAAGTAGGGAGGCAAGGAGTGTGTGTGTGTATGTGTGTGTGTGTGTGTGTGTGTGTGTGTGTGTGTGTGTGTATTGGGGGCGGGTAAGCTCTACAGAACTGAGAGCATTGACAAAAAGCATTACATGGCAAAATAAAGCTTGGAGAAATTCCATGTCTGAATTACATCATGTACTTGTGTATTTCTCAATAAATAAACTTCTTTGCTAAGGTTGTTGGGGAAGGCATATTAGTTATCAGGTAGTAGGCTATTGAAAATCAAAATTGATTAAGACATGATCCTTATCTGGGGATTTCATTTTCTGGCAATGGAGCCAATTGAATAAGAAAAGTATAAAACACTAGAGACCAATTTTAGCTTCTAATGGGAATTATATCTTATAGGGAATGACTATTTCTAGTTTATAGACTTAAAAATGACTAGACTGGAAGTTGTAGAGAGCATGCCTTTTCCTCCCATCATCATTAGACTCTATGACACAAACTCTTCCTTTAAAACTATATCATCTAATATCTCTCCATTTCCTGAAATACATTATTATAGTAAAAGTCACAGCCTTATATAGGAGGTTAGTCTGGGTCTTCATGACACCAAAGTAATGACTAAAAAATATCATCATTTGACAAAAAAAAATGTTAATTTGTTCTATTTAGAAACATTTATTCTATCTTTTTAAGCTTCAGCTAAATGATATTATGTAAACAAAGCTAAACCTTTTGTTCAAAGTAGAGATGCATATCTGTGAGATAGGGAAATATGATTTGCCATTCTGGGTGGAACCTAATTCCACATTCTGTTTCTCATAATGTTAACAGAAATATTTTGCAGGATATAATTATTGCTCTACTAGACCAAAACAACAGCCACTAACCTTTACATAAGAGCTTTCACATAATTAAAAATCAACATTTAGATGTTTAGAGCAGCTCTTTATAAATTGCTGCACTTAACTCATTTATAAGGTTATAGTCCAGGCATTTCTATAAATCAAATACAATTATCTTCTGAGGCCACAGTAGGCTACTTCCTCTGGACTATTCTAATAGAAATTGAGATTTACACTTGAAAAGTAAAGATACTGAAAGATCACTCTTTTCAACTGTATCCTAAAACCATGAATGCAGCTCTTTCTAATACTAGTACTCCTGGAACTACTATCATTATTACTCTGCTATTACTGCTCCTATTATTTTTTTAAAATTTTTAAAATATATTTTTATTGATTTTTTTACAGAGAGGAAGGGAGAGAGAAAGTCAGAAACATCAATGAGAGAGAGACATTGATTAGCCGCCTCCTGCACACCCCACCATGGAGATGTGCCCGCAAGCAAGGTACATGCCCCGACCAGAATCAAACCTGGGACCCTTCAGTCCGCAGGCCAACACTCTATCCACTGAGCCAAACCAGTCTTGGCACTGCTCCTATTATTGATGGTAATCAAAGCTAACACCCTGAATTGCTAAATATTTTCTAATAGTTGATCAAAGGAATGTATCATGAGCTAACATAAACTTTATAGACCTGTATAGACTTTCTGAGAAAAATCTATCAGCACATGTTTAAAAAATATGCAATTATTTTTGGTGTATTTCCTGGGAATCCAGAACTCTAAATTGAAAACAAAAGGAAAAATATAGAAAAACCTGCATATTTCACTCTTTGGAAATAACAGTTTTTGCCTCTCTTTGACTGATGGTGGAGGAAAGATTTAAAGAAAGAAAATCAGTTTGTATGTCCTTTTTAGCTTACAAAAAGATTGTAAAGATATGAATACTTGAAGGAGAAGTGTAGTGAAACATATGGTATCTAGATTAGTATCTCCACAGTTATTCCCTGCATTTAACTACCACAGCTGTGCCAGCTGTCTGCAACTTCCAGCTAACTGAAAACCTAATAGCTGCTTTAATATGATGCTAAACACTCAGATTGCAGCCTCCATCCTTGAGACTTGACACCCGAGAAAAATAACTAGTTGGGGGATTTTTATTGACAGATAAAATGTATGTAGTGCTATTTCCTATGTTATCTGTATTATCTGAATTATATAATTTATTCTTCTCATCAATGTTCCGAAATAGATTCTATTATTATTTCTATTTTACTATTGAAAAAAAAAGAATAGTGACTTAGAGGCATTTAATAACTTGCCAAAGATCACATAGCTCTTAAGAATTGGAACAAAGATTTAAATCCAGGTATCTGACTACAAAATTTGGACTCTTACTATAATTTTTTATTAGTTTAGATCACAGGTAGATCAATTGGATTCTTGCTAATATAGCATAAAGTCAAAATAAGGTGGTAGGCTACCATGCATTCCTTGGAAAGGCATCTCTTCAGAAGAAGCCAAGTAAATGTATTCTTGTCCAAATAGAAAAAAATAAGTCACTGTCAAATATTTTAATCCCTATTTATTCTTCTTTCTAATATCCGCTGTTTAAAAAATATTCAAACATCTTCCCCATGAACATTTTATTAAGATACAAAAACCAAAATGTAAAATGACTAATTTGAATTAGTAAAAGAATTTTCTTAAGGCCTTTTTTTGGTGGTTATGTTTTGCTTTATTTTAATTGCTGATTAATCATAAAGAATTTTTCCTAATTAACTATGAGTGTTAAAAAAGTGTGCAATTATGGGACTAAAAAGTGTGCAATTGTGAAGCTAACTACTATTGTGTTATCCTGTGCTTTTGAGAATCTGATTTATTCTATTCTGTCCATACCAGAGGCCCAGTGCACAAAATTCATGCGGGGAAGGAGGAGGAGGGTCCCCTCAGCCTAGCCTGTACCCTTTCTAATCCAGGACCCCTCAGGGAATTCTGACTGCCAGTTGGACATCCCTCTCACAGTTCAGGACTGCTGGCTCCTAACTGCTCACCTACCTGCCTGCCTGATTGCCCCTAACTACCTCCTCTGCTGGCCTGATCATCCCCAACTGCCCCCTCACTGACCTGGTTGCCCCCTCTCCCCCCTCCCTACTGCTGACCTGGTCACCCCCAATTGCCTCCCTCTGCCAGCCTGGTTGCCCCTAACTGACCCCCCCCCACTGGCCTGGTCAGCTCCACCTGCCCCCTCGTGATGGCGTGGTCACTTTTCATTGCCCGCTCTGCTGGCCTAGTCGCCCCTAACTTCTCCCTTGCCGAGAACCAATTCCAGCATGTAATAATTACAAGTTTCACCAAAAGATTGGTGAAGCTTGGGCAGCTCAACAAGGGTGAGCCACATATGTAGTTTACCTGTTGGAAACAGCTAAATGGCACTTCCCCTAAACCTGAATAGGATAATAGTTTGCTGCCAGACAGCTCAGGGCATTTTATTGCCTCCTATTGGCCAAACACCTGAACAGCTGTAGGCTATTCCCCAAACTGACAATGCTTCTGTACCCTTTGAAGTATATTATCTCCACCTTGCCTTAGGGCAAATTGTGTTAAATAAAAGCAGGGTCCTGAGTAGAGCAAGTAGTCTTCAGTTTTTTTTAGCAGAAGCTCCTCTGACCCCTAGTGCTTTTCAAAATTATCTTTCATGTCCGGACTTCTTAACCATCTATGCATAGCTTCTTTCTCCAGAATGCTGAACTCTTTGTAAGGCTGGGAAAAGAACCCTGGCACTCCCTGCTAGCATGGCTGCCTTCAACTACCCCCACCTCTGGTATGGTCGCCCCATGCAGCCTGCCATTCAGTCATTGGGTCATCTCTCACTAACCTCCCTGCCAGCCTTGTCACCCCACGCAGGCTGCTGCTCAGTCATTACTGTGATGGCGTCCTGAACAATTTGCATATTCCTCTATTATTAGTATAGATACTAACTGATTAAGCAAGATCCTTTGGCCCACCTAACATTGTTTCTGTATATAAGGAAAAGAGAACATAGGAATAAAGCTCCAATGAAATATTTCTGTATTCTAATTTCTGTAATTGCTCATAAGAGACTGAATATATGCCAGCCCACTTTATATCTCTTATTTATAAGGGTTTTAAAAATAGAGCCTGTGGCTGACATTCTTATAAAATGCTTTCCTAAGGCAGCAGTGGCATTGCCATAGATGATTCTGAATAGAAATGAAAGTCAGTAATTATTATGTATAGGACATGATTGATTGCAGGCTCTCCTAGATAAGCAGAGGCAAATGCTGGCATAGGAATTCTACATTAGCCCTATGATTCTAACCCAGATCCTCTGCTAATGGGTTACTTTAAAGTGTAGCTCATGGACCAGTGCCAGTCCCCATACATTTCTTCCAGTGCAACAAAGGAGATAATTACAGCAATTAAGATTAAGCATTTAGAAACTTCCAGAACACATTGACAGTGATTGTATGTGCATTGACTCTAATAATTTTTAAAAATTGCGACTCCTAAAGTGTAGGTGCTTTTACATTTTTATTTTTAAGGGATTCATTTCTTTTCCATTTTACAGATTTTGAGTCTTCAACAGATTGAAAATAAAATATATTATTTCAAGTATTTTTTTTCTCCACTATTACTTTGAGATTCTTTTTCTACTCATGAGATGAATGAATTGGAAGAAATCTTGGAAATTAGAGATTTTAAACATATCCTTTAATCTCTCTAGATTTCTATTTTCTTGTTATTCAATGGAAATGGAACTCAAGGGTTTAAACTGGACACTGGATTAGGGTCATGCCTGTTTTGCTTGATTGTTAACAAAAGTGAATTGGGGCGGTTTGGGTCAGGAATGTGTTCACTGAGGACCCAGATTCTGCCTCTTTACAGTGGGCCATGTTCATAATATTATACACATGATGCTAAAGATGTGTGAGCTGTGACCTTCGGACTATGACTACTACAGTTCCTTCTAGCTCTGTGATTTAGAGCAGGACAAAGAATAATACAGCAGCGAGATTGCTATTACTATCTCCTTTCTGTTAGAATTTGATCCCACAGAACTACTCTCATATATCTAGTTCCAATGTTTTCTAAACTAAAGCCCTGTGAGGCATGGACTTCGAACAGTCAGTCCACAAGAATTTCCTATCTCTTAATAAACAAGAACATTTGTCTGTTCATGTTTACATGTTAGGTTCCATGAAGCAATTGCCCTAACTGTATGGTTTTTACTTTGTCATATTGTTTATGTGTGTTTGATCTGCTATGCTTTGCACACACCATGTTTGGCATGGAAGGAACATCAGTCCAATATGCTTCTATTTCACAGAAGGCTATTAGCCCTCAAAGTCAACCTAATGGTCATATCCTTGCTTTTATTAAAGGCTTGTGTAATATACTTTGTAGAGTTTTGTTTTGTTTTTTATAATAAAAATACCCATAATTGACATAAAGTTCAAGTGAAATGGCTAATGCAATTTTCAGGAGGAAGGAAAATGAGGAAAGGAGGACAGTGAACCTCTGGGACTAAGGTGACTGCAGAGCTCTGAGGTGATACAAGTATTGAGATAATTAATCAAAAAGGCTTCTCAATGGAATTTTGAGGTAATATATTCAGAATGGGGGTGTAAGTAAATGGGTATGAATAAAATGTAAACTGAGGACAAATAAGTACTGATTAGCAAATATAGAATAATTTCCAGAGAAATTCAAGTGCAGAATCAAGTTGCAACTGGTCATTGCTGGGGTTAGGGATGGAAAAATGGCTCTAATAAAAGACTGAAAAATGTCAGTGGCCCACAGTTGTGACTCTTACTAATCCCTCATTACTAAACAGCTACACATTTGGAAATCCCCAAGAAGGAGGCTATTGAAACTAGAGTATGTTCTATCAGGAAATTGACTACAATTGGCCCTCCATATCCATGTGTTTCACATTTGTAATTCAACCAATCCTACATCAAAAAACTGCCCAGCCATGCTCAGTGATGGAGTATCAACTTATGAACCAGTAGGTCATGGTTTGATTCCTGGTTGTGTGCTCAGTCCTTAGGAGGGGACATACAGGAGGCAGATGATTAATGATTCTCTCTCATCATTGATGTTTCTATTTCTCACTTCCTCTCCCTTCCTTTCTGAAATCAATGAAAATATATTCAGAAAAAAAATTTTTTTTTAATATTTCGCAACCCCCCAAAATCCATAAAGTTGATCCCTAAACAACATAGTATAACAACTATTTACACAGCATTTACATTGTATTGAGTATTGTAAGATCTACGGTAGAGATGATTTAAAGTATATGAGAGGATGTGTGTATGGTATATGCAAAATACTATGTGATTTTATGTAAGGTTGTTGAGCATCCTCAGATTTTGGCAACCCAGGGGGTCCTGGAATCAGTCTCCTGTGGATATCAAGGAGCAACTATAATTTTATGAACAGAATAAAAAATTTGACAAGTTGCCTACCAAGGTGTTGATGGGCTATACTGAAGATTGGGCAGCTCCTCAGGTACTAAGGGTACTATGCCTGTCAACTAAATATATCCTAACTTTGATTAATTATTAAAAATCTGGAGGAAATATACAAAATGAATCCATGATCCTTTTAGAATCAGATATTCTGAGATGAAGAAGAGGGCTTCAATTTTGAGAGGCAGTTGCCAAGATTTCTTGGCACAGCTCACCATTGGGAATAAGAGCATTCACATTTATGTGGTTACATTGTCTGGAGTTAATAAAAAAACTTTATTTCATTTGCTAGACAGTGGTGCACAATGTACTATCACTTACAAAACTTCCAATGAAAATTAAAGACCAATATAATTGTTAGGGAAATATTGTGATATGACTAAAAGAAAAATTGTGGCTCTAAATGAGAATTTATAAAAAGAAGTTATGCTTCATTACTGCATGACCATGTCCTGACTGTACTTTTAGTATGGATGTGATGTGATGGGAATTAACCCAGGCCAACTCATGTAGTTAATTTGAAACATAGAATACTTGGGGATAACAGGACATTTCAGTCCTAATTGCAGATGTATCATGCTCAGTTGAATTAGTGCCTACAGATTCTGTATTTATTATTCTCATACTAGAGGCCTGGTGCACAAAATTTGTGCATGGAGAGGGGTATCCCTCAGCCTGGCCTTCACCCTCTCCAATTTGGAACTCCTTGGGAGATGTCTGACTGCCGGTTTAGGCCCAGCAGTCAGACATCCCTCTCACAGTCTAGGATGGCTGGCTCCTAATTGCTTGCCTGCCAGATTGACACCTAACTGCTCTCCTGCCAGCCTGATCACTCCCACTGCCCTCCCTTGCAGGTCCGATTGCCCCCAACTGCCCTCCCTTGCCAGCCCAATCACCCCCAACTGCCCTCCCTTGCCAGCCATCTTCTGGCAACCATCTTGTGATGACATCACATAAGGGCATGACGCCACCTAGGCTTTTATTATATAGGATCATGTCCTTCTTTGCTCTTATTATAGCCTTTGTTTTAAAATCTATTTTGTGTGATGTACTAATAAGTATTGCTACGTGTTGGGGATATAGTTCCTCCTTTATCCTGCTTGCTGCACCATTATTGGAGTACTTACTCCTTGGATCCTAGGTTCTTTATCCTGCCTGACTATGCCAACTGTTGGGTTTGAGACCCTCTATCAAGGACTGGACCCCCTTGGATGCCAGGTATTTGACAGAGAAGCCATGAGAATTAGTGAGTATATAAGAGAGTCTTTATTGTAGCCCAAGTCACCATTGCTATGACAGAAGCTAATAGACAAAGCAGCTCTTCAAAGTAAAGTCCCATGCAGTAGTGGTCCACCAGCTAGCTAACAATACACCTTTCCTACAAAATAGCGGTAGCCTCCAACATAGGAGCTATACAAAAACCTCTCACACCAGCCATTATTGGAACCCCAGCCTTCCCAAATGGCTGTACACCAGCTGGTCAATAACATACTTTATACTATTTAGACAAAAGCGGATTCTTTCCAAATAGTGACCTCAGTGATTGGGCTACAGACAGGCATACCTGCGCAATGTATAACTTGCTGTGTCCTTGCTTTTTCATCTGTGTATAGCAAATTAGTCTTGATTAGGAACCCAGATTAGGATTCCCATGCTCAGAGTGGCCTTGAACACCTGGTATACTCTGACAGGGTTCTCACACTACCCCAGTTATTTCTTTTTTCATTTCCTTTTGCATAAAATTTATTTTTTTATCTTTTTACTTTGTCTGTATATATTTTTTTCTATTTGAAGTGTATCTCTCAGACAAACCGTATATATGAATCTGTTTTCTTATTCATTCAGAAACCTTATGTCTCTTCATTGAAGCATTTAATCCATTTACATTTAAAGCAATTATTGGTAGGTACATATTTATTACCATTTTATTCTACACATTTATGTTTCTTTTTTTCTTCTTCTTTTTAAAATCCCTTTAGCATTTCTTGTAATATTGGTTTGGTGATAATGAACTCCTTTCATTTTTTTCTTGCCTTGGAAGCTCTATATTTCTTCTTTAATCTTAAGTGATAGTCTTTCTGGGTAAAATAGTCTTAGTTGTAGACCCTTGGTTTTTTTTTTTATCACTTTGAATATTTTGTGCCAATCTCTTCTGGCTTGAAATGTTTCTATTGAGAAATATGCTGACAGTCTTATAGAAGCTCTCTTGTAGGTAACTAACTTCTTTTATTGCTGCTTTTAAGGTTCTTTCTTTGTCTTTAACCTTTTCCATTTTAATTGTGAAGTGTCTTGGTGTGGACTTCTTTGGGTTCATCTTATTTGGAACTCTGTGCTTCCTGAACTTCTGTGTCTTTTTCCTTCACCAGGTATGGGAAGTTTTCAATCATCAGTTTTTCAAACAAGTTTTTTCTCTCTTCTACTTCTGGTACCCTTATGATTTGGATGTTGTTACTCTTGATGTTGTTCCAAAGGACACGTATCTTCATTTTTTTAAAATTCTTTTTGCTGTTCTGATTGGGTGTTTTCTGCTACTTTCTCTTCTAAATAGCTGATCTGATCTAATCTGCTATTGATTCTTTCTAGTGTATTCTTCATTTTATATATTACTAGAGGCCCAGCACATAAATTTTGTGCATAAATTGGGGTGAGGGGGGCGGTGTCCATCAGCCCTGTCTGCACCCTCTGCAATTCGGGATCCCTACCCATTTTTCTTATCTAGCTAACCTCTTCACATTTATAAACATTAACTGAAATATCACCTACTCTAAAAAATCCTCTTTGAAAAAAATGTCTTTACACTCTGTATTAAGTATTTTCATAGTATACCATTCTTTTTCTTTAACAGCTACTAAGACTGGATACAATGTGGTTTTCTTTCTTGCATTTGAATTTTTTCTTCTTGCTCTTATAATAGCAAAGCTTATCCAATTTACATTTGCCCTTTAAAGGCTTATATTTATTTCAGTTTTTAGTTGGCTTCCTGTTTTTCTTTTTTTAAGCAATAAGTTTGGGTTGTGATAGTAAGCCTCACTTGTAATCAAGCCTGTACGTCTCCCTATCTGAATATTTCTATCATTTTAGCGTACCAGAGATTGTGTTCATTTATAGAAAACAACAATAAATATTACCTGATGATTTGATCTTCTAGTAATATTTTATAGCAATATATATTATTGTAATAATTTAACATTACAAAACTGAGGAGTACAGAAATAAATCACATTGAACAATAAAGAATGACTCAAACATCAAAGCATAGTACACTTAGGGCCTTACTTGTCCTGTGCCTCAGATATCATCGCATAGTATACAGTTCACCTGAAATTCAGCTTCCTTTAAAATAGGAAGGGATGCCATTTTCATGAAGCAGCTACTTCCACACATATTTTTTTAATTTAATTCACAGCACATATTCTTTGCACTAATTATTGGAAAATTATCCTAGCGATTTTTTTTCTGTTCCTCTTTGCATTGTTGCCTTACATTCTATGTCATTACTGTGCTTTTATCATCCACTAGCTCAAATAAGGTTGTGAATTTTTTAAGGGCAGAGATCATGACTTGAGCTTGTGTTTCTCTGTCATGGTGCCTAGATAAATACTCAAATGCCATCCAGTCCAAATGACTATGATGAGAGAGGCCCACCATTGCTGGAGACCTCTGATTTTTATTTAAGGGGTCTCACTTGTTGTGTGCCTTTACAGAGGGGTGAGTAGGGACTGAGGGAATTTGAGGACACCCAGACAGAAGTGTCCTCCTAAAATACTTTGCTAAGCTTGCACCCAGAACCACTGGGCATTTGTCCAATTAAAACCCAGACACATAGCAATAACAAAGGCACTATTGCTAATGCATGGGGATCAAACCCCAACCTGTAGGAACTAACCCTCTCAATCAGAACCAGGCCACTGGGTAGACCTGGGCAGGTTTTCCTAACTCTGGGGAGAGGGAGACTTCCTGTAGCTGCAGGCATGAGGCCCCAGACTCCATGCCACACACACGAACAGGTCCCTAGTGTAGGTTGGTCAGCAGAACAGCTTCTTCACCTGGGATTGTGGGGTGGCTCTGCCTGGCCTGTTTGCCCTGTGATTGCAGGGCAGCTTGGCCTGAGCTCACTGCTTTCCACCAGCTGCAGCTCACCAGTCTCCTATGGGCTGGGGGGAACCAACCAGTGAAGCCCACAGTATGTGGCAGTGGCTGTGAAGGTCACCACAGCAACCCAGCACTGACTTCTGGTTGGTCAGCCTTTGGTCATGATCAGTTGTTACAAGTTACAACTCTGGGCTTTTATTATGAATACTAGAGGCCCTGGCATGAAATTCAGGGTGTGTCTTTCAGCCCAGCCTACACCGTCTCCAATCTGGCTCCCCTCAAGGGATGTCGGACATTCTTCTCTCAATCCAGGACTGCTAGCTCCCAACTATTCACCTGCTTGCCTTCCTGATTGTACCTAACCACTTTGGCTGCCAGCCTGATCACTTCCTAGCTACTCTCCTGCCAGCCTAATTGATGCCTACCTGCTCCCCTGCCAGCCTGTTTGCCCCTAACTGCCTTCTACTGCAGGCCTTGTCACCCCTAACTTCCCTCCCCTGCAGGCTTGGTCCCTCCCAACTACACTCCCCTGATGGCTATCTTGTGGCAGCCATCTTGTGTCCACATGGGAGCAGCCATTTGTGTGTTGGAGTGATGGTCAATTTGCATATTATTCCTTATTAGATAGGATAGAGGCCTGGTACATGGATGGGAACCTGCTGGCTTGCCTTGAAGGGTATCCTGGATCAGGGTAGGGTTTCCTTGGGGCATGGGATGGCCTGGGCAAGGGGCCTATGGTGGTTTGAAGGCTGGTCTCACCCCCAGTGATCCAAGTGGAGGCCCTGGTATCTGGGATTTATTTATCTTCTATAATTGAAACTTTGTAGTGTTAAGCAGAGGCCAAGGCAGGCCAGGGCTGTGGAAACTTGGCTTCCTCCATCCCCAGGGGCAACTCAAGCCTTCTGCTCTCTCCAGCTCTGTGGCTGCTGTCATTTTTGTTGGGATTTATTTATCTTCTATAATTGAAACTTTGTAGCCTTAAGTGGAGGCCAGGGCAGGCAGAAAACTTGGCTTCCTCCATTGCTGGGGAAACCCAAACCTCCTGTTCTCTCTGTGGCCACAGCCATCTTGGTTGAGTTAATTTGCATACTCACTCCTGATTGGCTGGTGGGCATGGCTTGTGGGTGTAGCAAAGTTATGGTCAATTTGCATATTACTCTTTTATTAGATAGGCTGACTTGCAAGAAAACTGGTGGATCTTGGAGGTTATCAGTGGATTAAAGAGGACAATGAAAAGTTTTGATTTTAATAGTATTAGCTGTACCAGATGGGAGGTATCAATTCAGGCTATACAACAAACTAAGACAGCATGCTCTTCTGTGATCAATTCTTTTTTCACTCTCTATTTTAGAAAAAAAAAAGTCAATATCAATTTCTATTAAGTGCAATAAATACCAATACAAGTTTACTAAATTACTCCACAAGTATATTTAAAATTTCCTTCTTATAGTGTAACTTAGTGAAAAGAGACTTAGATTAGATACAATTATAAAGCATTATTAATTGTTATATTGATAATATAATGTCTGGGTCTGTTGAATTATATGAGGATCACTGGAAATAAATGATTAATTCTGCTTTATATATATATTTTTTTTTTAATATATTTTTATTGATTTTTTTACAGAGAGGAAGGGGGAGGGATAGAAAGTCAGAAACATTGATGAGAGAGAGACATCTGTCAGCTGCCTCCTGCGCACCCCACACTGGAGATGTGCTTGCAAGCAAGGTACATACCCTTGACCAGAATCGAACCTAGGACCTTTCAGTCCACAGGCTGACCCTCTATCCACTGAGCCAAACCGGTCTCAGCAAATGATTAATTCTGCTTTAAAAAACAAAAACATATAAAGCATTGCTTAGAGGTAACTTGGGAGACATTTTACCCAAACAGCCAACATTAAATTGTTTTTTACCTGCTAGATTTAAAATTGAAATGAAAGCTTAGTTGGATGTTGTGCTTTTATTTTCCACATTTAAAAACTCTGTTAGCCTCCATTCATAGAGTCACACAGAAGAAAATATAATATGTCATTCTGGACAGTATGTCTTTATCAGAACTCTAACAAGCCATTGTTCAATCAAGCACCTAAGAGTTTAAAATATGTTTGCTCAGATGACATTACCAGTGTCAGCAACTCCCACTACTGTCTACTGGTATTTCTTTGATTACCACCCAGCAATGACCACAAGGATTTTAGATTATGAAGTTGTCTAAGACATCTGCCAGTTATACTCTCTTCAAGAGATGATTATTTTTTGGCTGACATTTTATTTTTTACATGAAAAGAAAGCATCTTTGAGATTTGAAAAATATGTATCCAGCCTTGGGTTATGACAGAACAAGATTTCAGAAAGGAGGGCAATACAAAGAGATTTTTCCTCATTAAATGTGATAGTATAGGAACATGTAACAGGGATAGCCATATGAGGTATTCACTGTATACATGAACAGTGGTAACCATGCTTTTACATTTTGACTTACATCCTCTGATCTACCCAAACCCACAGATGAATGGGACTTGCTTTTAGCTAATTGTCAAATAATGAAAAAATATGCATGGTTTATTGATGGTACCTTATGGGTAAGAGGCTCAACATGTAATCTGGAAGATAGCTACATTGCATCCAACAGATGATCACATTGTTACTAAAATATTGTGATAAGCAATAATTATAATAAAATTAAGAATTATACTGATTATTGAGACATAGCCAAAGGTAATAATATGTTCTGGACATAATCAGATAATAAGCATCTGATGTTATAGTGCTATGTTATGAGAAATATTATAGATTTGAAAAAAGAGAATTAAAGTAAAAATATTTATGCTCATCAGAAAAATTTTCTCTCAAATTAAACAGAAAACTGGAACCAACAAATAGATGCCCTCATTCCTCTTCTGGAAATAGTCATGGTGGGACATCAAAGACTAATGGGCACTGTTTAGGGGGCAAGTGGATTACATGGCCTGTTGTCCCAGAAAGATGCTGAGGGGCTTTTACAGTGATGGACATTTATTCTGAATTTAGATTTGCATTCACTGTAACAGTAGAAAATGTATTGAATGTCCTCAAAATTAAAACAGAAATATGTTGTTGTTGTTGTTTTATTTGAGACATACTGCTTAGATATTATCTGAGGAAGGGACCTATTTTCCTGCAGATGCAAGATCAGTAAACATAATATACAGTCCACAAAGCATCAGATACAGTGTAAGTATCATCTACCTTACCATCCACAAAGGATCTGATGACCACATTGAGAGGCAAGCCAAGGGTAAAAAGAATGAAATAAGTTTGTGGTGAAACAAAATGCCTGGTATTAAAAGGAGCTTACTGTGGTTTTACCTCATTCTTTGTGATTATCATAGCCTTGTTTGAGTATAGACTTGATCCTTGAACAATGAGGAGCTTAGGGACACCAACCATCCATAACCAAAATTCCACATATACTTAAGTTGATTATCCTTGTAAGCAAATTCCTTACCACAGGTCAAGAAAAAAACTGATGATTAATTTCAATAATCTCAAGACAAAAGTGATAGCTAGTAAGTGGTTCCAGCATATAAAATATTTTTAAATCCAGAGAAATTAACCCCTATCAGATATGCTTCCAAACTGAACTATGCATCTTATTTGCAATTAATAATCAATAAATATAATTTATTATCAATAGGAATTTATTATAGATCCTTTACTGAGAGCCGATTCAGTAGCTGGAAGGGTGAAATATAAACATATGAGGAACTTGAAGGAGAAGGGATCCTCTGAACTGGAGAAAGACACAGACTGTAGAGATATAAACCAGAATCTGCGTTCTCCCCGACTTCCCTTAGGGCAGCCTTGTTTGGGGTCATTCCTGAAACATAATTTAATATTGATTTATTTCCCTGGTTGGAGTCTAGTTTTCAGGTGCCCACACTGAATGCCTTAACCTGTAGTCATTAGCTCTCCTTTGGGTTATGACTCTATTTGATATTTATAAGTATTATTGATATTTTAAAATCATAAATGACAATTCTCAACTCCTGTGTCAATTTTAAAATCTATAATGTTAGTGGAACTGAAAGAATTATTTTATATATAGCATTCAAATAGGTTTTAGAACAAAATGCCTCAGACCTATGATAGTGTTAACTAAAAAACTGTGCCCATTTATATTTATCAAATTTGAAATTTTATTAAAGTTTACGTTCATAATTTTTCAATTGGAAATTTATAAAAGTAATTGATATAATGTTGTTAAATTATGAGGTCATTAGTATAGTAAGGTATAATATAATGGAAAATTATTATCAGAAATCATAAAATTATAGAAAACTTTGGGTTCTATAGAGTGCAAACAAAAATGTTAGATATTATTTTTCAGAAACCCCACTACAAATACATTTTTTAAAAAAATATGTTTTATTGATTTTTTACAGAGAGGAAGGAAGAGGGATAGAGAGTTAGAAACATTGATGAGAGAGAGAGACATCGATCAGCCGCCTCCTGCACCACCCTACTGGGGATGTGCTCGCAACCAAGTTACATGCCTTTGACTGGAATCCAACCTGGCCCTTTCAGTCTGCAGGCCAATGCTCTATCCACTGAGCCAAACCTGTTTTGGCTACAAATACATTTTTAAGTGAAAAACATTCCTGTTTATCCAGATGACTTAATATTAATTTTTTTTTGCTTTGAAACTTCTTTTTTTTAAAATATATTTCTTTATTGATTTCAGAAAGGAAGGGAGGAGACAGAGATAGAAACATTAATGATGAGAAAGAATCATTGATTGGCTGCCTCCTGCACATCCCCCACTGGGGATCGAGCCTGCAACCCAGGCATGTGCCCTTGGCCGGAATCAAACCCGGGACCCTTCAGTCCAAAGGCTGACACTCTATCCACTGAGACAAGCTGGCTAAAGCTGAAACTTTTTATATATTAAAAAAAAATACACACACAACTAAAGTTACTATATGATTACTACGTGTTAGGTGCTAATCTATCTTAGCCTGCTGTTTTACATATTTGCCTCATATAATTCTTAAAAAATCTTTTCAAGTTAGATATTATTTGAGATTTTAGAGTGGGGTAGAGGTGATGGAAAGGGTGTTGATAGATGCATTTCACTTGAAAAATGAAAAAAAAAACATAAGTTTATTTCTGACTCTCTTTCTATATATATACATATGTGTGTATATATATATAAAGAGAGAGAGAGAGTCAGTATATGTGGTGTGTGTCTGTGTGTGCATATATATACATATTAGAGGCACGGTACACGAAATTTATGCTTGGGGGTGTGTGTCCCTCAGCCCAGCCTGCATTCTCTCCAATCTGGGACCCCTCAAGGGATGTCTGACTGCTCATTTAGGTAGACATCCACTGTATCAGGCCTAAACTGTCAGTCAGACATCCCTCTCACAATCCAGGACTGCTAGTTCCCAACTGCTCGCCTGCCTGCCTTCCTGATTGCCCCTAACTGCTTCTGCCTACCAGCATGATTACCCCCTAACCACTCCCCTGCCAGCCTGATTGATGCCTAGCTGCTCTCCTTTCACCTTGATTGCCCCTAACTGCCCTCACCTGTAGGCCTGGGTCCCCTTCAGGCCCAGGCACCCCCAACTTCCTTCCTCTGCCAGCCTGGTCGCTCCCAACTGCCCTCTCCTGCTGGCCATTTTGTGGTGGCCATCTTGTGCCCATATGGGGGCAGCCATCTTGTGTGTTGGACTGACAGTCAATTTGCATATTACTCTTCCATTAGATAAGATAGAGGCCTGATGCATGGGTGGGAGCTGGCTGGTTTGCCCTGAAGTGTGTCCTGGATCAGGGTGGGGGTTCCCTTGGGGCATAGAGCAGCCTGGGCAAGGGGCCTGTGGTGGTTTGCAGGCTGGCCATGCCCCCAGTGACCCAAGTGGAGGTACTCATATCTGGGATTTATTTATCTTCTATAATTGAAACTTTGTAGCCTTGACAAGAAGCCAGGGCAGGCCAGGAAGCTTGGCTTCCTCCATCGCCAGGGGAAACCCAAGCTTCCTGCTCTCTCCAGCTCTGTGGCTGCCACCATTTTTGTTGGGATTTATTTATTTTCTATAATTGAGATTTTGTAGCCTTGAGCAGAGGCCAGGGCTGGCCAGAGCAGGCGGGAAGCTTGGCTTCCTCCATTGTTGAGGAAACTCAATCCTCCTGCTTGCTCTGTAGTTGCAGCCATCTTGATTGGGTTAATTTGTATGCTTGCTCCTATTTGGCTGGTGGGCATGGCATGTGAGTGTAGTGGAGGTACAATCTATTTACATGTTTCTCTTTTATTAGAGAATAAAGGAGATTTCAGAGAGGAATGAAGAGGGAGACGGAAAGATAGAAACAAACATCTATGATGAGAGAGAATCACTGATTGGTGTTTCAGAATAGAGCTGCACCCAATGGGGATGGAGCCCACAACCCAAGCATGTGCTCTTGACTGGAACCGAACTTACAACCCTTCAGTCTACAGGCTGACACTCTATCCACTGAGTCAAACCAGCAGGGGCTGATATTTTTTAAATTGAGTTCAAATTGCTACATACAATAGGCTTCAAATAAAACTGACATGTAAAGTGTACTTACAACTTGTAGATAAGACATGCAACTACTATATGGTAACTATTTAAACTGTGTACATGTTCAAACACACATTTGTACATGTTATATTTCTCTAACAGAAACTTTTGATTTAATTTTGTCTAATCTCTGCATCTAACATCTTCTTGTTAGTGTTCTGTGCTGACCTTATTCAAAATAAATCGATGAATCTTTCTTTTTTTTAATAATGGACTTCTGAATCAGAAATCAGATAAGCTTGATAACACTTTCTGCTGCTATTGATTATGACTTTCCATGTGGAAAAGGAAAAGGAGCACAAGGCTTGGTTGCGAAGTCCTGCTCTCATCTGGTCAGCCTTTGCAGAGAACACAGGAGATGAGAAGCACTGTGTTTTCCTGCTGGACGTAGTCTCACCAGGGCTGTCATGGGAATCATTTCAACTCTCTTGCTATTAAGACTGTACACAATGTGAATTTAATGCCAAGACAGCCCAAAGGAACTGACAATGAAGGATAAGCCATTATAAAATGAACCCATAGGAAAACATTTTGGGAGGGAGGAAGGGGGCTGGAGGATTGAGTCTCTCTATACTGGCTCTGTTTCTTGTCAGGATTCCTGTGAAGCTGAATTAATTAACATTTGAAAACATATTTTCATTCTCAGGAGGAACTTTAACACACATGGTTATCACAATTACTCAATGTTAATCTTTTATTAAAACGCCATCCTGGATTGGGGTTTGTACCTGAAAGGTTGTTCAAGGTCTCAGATACAAGCACGATCTAAGAGAAAGAGTCAAAGAAAGGAGACTTTGGCATTTTAAAAATATCTGCATGTTACAACTCTATACTAGAAATTTACCAGCTTGGAATCAGGTTCTTGCTTCAATGATTATATGTACAATTATATGTATATACAATGTCAGCTTCCTATTTGTTCTACCACAATGAGGATACTTATCTGTATGGTGGCAGTATGAGAAGTTATAAAATCCTACTGCTTCTTGCATAAGTTCTGGCTATGGCTTATGGCCTGAGCAGTCTGTAGTTAGAACTAAGACGTGAATTTAAGGAGGATGGATATGAAAGTTGTAAAGATGTTCACCAATGCTAAATGCTGTTCCAACAAGCCTAGAACTGTCAGACAATCTCTCCTGATACTGAGCTGGAATCTGCTTTCCCGTAATTTCCACCAAAGGTTCACCTGCCAGGGCCCCAGTGGACAAATCTAGTATCTCCTCCACATGATAGTTTTTTTCAAATATTTGAAGACTGCTCTTCTATTCCTTGTGGGCAAAATACATTGAGATCCTTGAGAAAAGTCTTTAGAAGCCTAACCCAGTTTTCTTAGCATCGGATCCACTCTCTTCTGAATAGATTCCACTTTCTAGAGTTTCAGAATAGAGCTTGATGTCCCTGCTTTGATCTGATTCCTCTATTATAGATGTGCTCTTCTGGACTAGAGATGCACATAATGCCAGAACGGATGAGTTCCTCCATTCACTACCCTCTAAAGCAGCAATTTTTAAACAGTGTGTTGCAACAATTTTTAAAGTATACAATTCCAGTCAGGGGCACTGATATCTTTTCCCTTAGTTTGTCAAATTTTCTAAAAACTACAACAGCCAACACAACAATAGCCACCTGGTGTGAATGAATCAACATTGTACCCATTTTTTTTCTGTCAGATAAGCAAAAAATATATGCTTTGGTGTGCTGCAGAATTTTAGTAATTAGCTTATTAATGTAGTATGAGATAAAAATGGTTGAAAATTGCTGCTCCAAGGGAATAGAGATTTCTTCCCATCTGAGGAAATATGAGTAAAGGAGATAAGCATTATCTTCCAACATAAAAAGCTGCCTAGAAGCTTTTAGTTTTCAATCACTTTAATGTATTTGTTCATGTAAAATATATCTGATCAGTGGGGGTTAAACTATAAGGCAGATAAGACTTATCTGGAACTTGTAAAAAAAATAGATGCCCCAGGTCCCACTACATTTTTATGTTGAAATTCATTTCTGAATGTGATCCCAAGGGATGGTGACATTGGGTCCCCTAAATTATGGGATCTTTGAAAGTTGTTCACACAAATTTGGGCTCCCTAATTCAGCTGAAGTTGCCTTAGCACTACCAGAGGGAAGCAACTTTGAATTTTTCATTCACACCCACTTTTGTTTCATGCTTAAACAATTTACAATAAAAAAAACTGATTCCACTCCAGCTTGCATGGCTCAATGGTTGAATGTCGACTTATCAACCAGGGGGTCACGGTTCTATTCCCGGTCAGGGTACATAGCCTCTTTGTAGACTCTACCTCAGTGTAGAGTGTGCAAGAGTCTCATAATTGATGTTTCTATATCTCTCTCCTTCTTCCTCTCTGTGCCTCTCTGAAATCAATAAAAATATATTTTTAAAAAAGACTGATTCCATAAAGGGAGTGTAGTTAATATACAATTGGCAGGGAACCCACTCCTCTGTGCCCTCCTCATTTCTATTGCCTTGCCGAGTCCTCCCCTCACTGCTCCCTTGTTCATTAATCTTGATTTTACTGTTTGCAGGATTATGACTAATTACTACCACTTTATAATTGGCAGAACCACCTGGACATTTCATCTTCCAGGATCCAGAAGCTGACGCTGAACACTTGGCTCACCTGTCATCTTAAAATGGAGTTGTTCTACTAAGTATTGTATGTATTAAAAAGGGCTAATCAGTCTTTTCTGTTCTTATTGTTTTTACCTTTTTCAGAGCAAACTGGTTTACTCTCAGTCTACTTATAAAATTAAACACATAACTTACGTGGACCAACATACACATAAACGAAGAAAAATCACCACAATGCCTTTGGATGCCATTTGGTCACAGAAGATTCTAAGCCAACAGGTGGCAGATCCAGCTACTGCCCTAGGCTATTGGTGAGTCTGCCAATAGGCTCCTCCCACATTTTAAAAAATATTTTTACATGTTTTACAAAGATATAGGGAACACATTGTCACATGACAAACCCATTCTGTCACTTGAGAGCTAATGGGAGACAAGAAGCCTTCTCATGACCAATGTACTGAGCATCTGTCCAATGTCGACCTGAGGAGGTCTTCTCTTCTTAACATCCCAACTGATAGCCATTCCACACTCTAAAATATAGCCCAGCCCTCCCTTTACCATAAGGATCACACTTCCATCCTTTTAAGTGCACTTTTTCAATTCATGGAGTAAGGAAGGAACATGTATGTGTTTGTGTGTGTGTGTGTGGGATGTAATGGTGTGCCCAAATGGTGGCAGTATAGGTGTACATGAGAAAAGATAGAAGTGGAATAGGCAAAGGGTAAATTTGAGCATCCTGCCTTCCAAGCAGTTGACCTGGGTTTGATTCCTGGCCACTACACCAATATGTTAACATATTGAGAGAGTTAAGCTCCTGGATTTGGAACCAACAAGGTGAGGCGCAAGTTATCATCCCTATTGTTGGTAAGGCTAAGTTGGAGAATGTGGCATGAACATTCACAGTGGAGTTCCCTGACATGCCCTGATAGGTCACTCGACTTGCCAATAGAGAAGATCTGTGTCCTCAGAGACCAGCCTTTCCCAAAGTGATAGGAAATCTTCAAGAGGCTGAGATATGTAAGCTGATTCTTTATTCCCAACACCACCAATCAGAAGTCATTCCTGCTTTCACTGGGAGAAATGAGAAAGAGATATGTTCCCCTATTCATTACCCTCTAAGGGAATAAAAGTTTCCTCCCTCCAAAGGAAACATGAGAAAAGGGGAATAATATTGTCCTTCAACATGAATACCTGCCCAGAACATTTTATTTTTAAATCACTTAAATATGTTCTGCCATGTAAATACATCTAGTCAGTGGGGGTTAAATAATAAGACAGGTAAGATTCATCTAGCTTGTAAAAAAATAGATATCCCAGGACCCACTACATTATTAATAAGTACTCCCAGACCCTACTCATTTTATTTTTTTAAACAAATGTAAGTGTTAAAGTTCCACCCTTTAAGAATGACTGTACTGGAGCATTTTAGTCAATTTTTTTTTACTACTAACAGTGCCTACTGAACCCACGAATGCTGCACTACAGGATCACACAGAAGGTTCTCTCTGATGACAGCACCTGCTTCTGCTTCTCAGTACAACAGCATAAAAAATAACAGGGAGACCTGGAATACAGAGATGATCCTAAAAGTAAGCAAAAAAAATATTTAATACTTAATGAATTCATAGGATTAAGTGCAACAAAGTAAAGAAAGCATCGTTCTCTAACCAAGGACGTTGCTTTCTGCCTGATATGTCATTATGATCAATGTTCTGTCTTCTCTTCAAAAGTGAATATCTTCTCCCGTTTGGTTGTGTTTTTTTTTTGTCTTGTTAATGTTGTATTTTGTTTGTTTTGTTTGTTTTGCTGTGCAGAAGCTTTTTAGTTTGATATAGTTTGATTAGTTTATTTTTGCAAAATGAAATAAGTCAGGACCATATGATTTCACTCAAATATGGGCTATAAAACTGAAACCAACAAATGAACAAACAAGACAAACAGACACTCATTGGCACAAATAACAGTATGGTGGTTACCAGAGGGAAGTAGGGGAGGAAGAAAAGGGTAAAGGGAGTTAAATATATTCTGATAGAAGGAGATGACTTTGGGTGGTGAATACACAATGCAATATACAGATGGTGTATCATAGAATTGTATACTTGAAATCTATATAATTTTATTATCCAATGTCAACCCCAGTAAATTTAATAAGAATAATTTTAATGGTCATTACTTTAGAGGGGCATTCTCCAATAGCAATCTCTATGATGATGGCTATTTGTTATATTTGTGCCATTTGCTAGAGGAACCACTAAACCACAGGTGGCTGGTGAGTACTAGAATGCATGCAGTGCAGCTATAGAACTGAATTTTAAATATTTTTTTAATTTAAACTAATTCAAGTTATTTCAAATATATATTTGGCTACTGGGTACCATAATAGATAGTAAAGCCTTACTTAGAACATGTTTGTTAAACAGCAGGTTGAAATGCATGAATGGGCTGGCTCTGAAAACAATTTAATGCTTTGTGTCATCTATACTAATAATAGAGGACTATGCAAATTGTCCAGGCTGCTATCACAGTAAGAGTAACCACCAAACAGCAGGCTGCATAGGGCAACAAGACTGACAGGGAGGTGAGTGAGGGATGACCAACTAACTGAACAGCAGGCTGCATGGGGTGACCAGGCTGGTAGAGGACCAGTTGGGGACAATCAGGCAGGCAGCGGGAGAGAGTTGGGATTGACCAAGCTGGCAGGGGAGGGCAGTTAGAGGCAACCAGGCTTACGGGGGGGTTGGGAGGGGAGGTCAGTTGGGGGTGACCAGGTGGGCAGAGCGGGGGTACTTAGGGGTGACCAGGTGGGCAGAGGGGGGCAGTTGGGGGTGACCAGGCTGGTGGGGGTGGTAGTTGGGGGTGATCAGGCGAGCAGGGGGGCAGTGATAAGCAACCAGGCCAGCAGAGGGGGGCAGTTGGGGGCGACCAGGCTGGTGGGGGCGGGGGCAGTAAGGGGTGAGCAAGCCAGTGGAAGGGCAGTTAGAGGTGATCAGCCAGGCAGAAAGGTGAATAGTTAGGAGCCAGTGGTCCAGTTTGTAAGAGGGATGTCCGACTGCCGGTTTAGGCCCGATCCCTGGGATCCCAGATTGAAGAGGGTGCAGGCTGGGCTGAGGGGACCCCGCCTGTGCACAAATTTCATGCACAGGGCCTCTAGTTACTTTATAAATTTAATTGAAACTTAATGCCAGAGTTCTTCATACCTAGCAAAAGAGTGATTTATGAAAAGAGAAAATACGAATATTGGATCATGGTGGAAAATGTGTTTTGTGTGATTTGCTGACCACTGTTAGGGTCCATGAAATAATAAGTGTAATTTGGGGAAATGAATCAAATAAGAAGCACAGTGAAAACTTCAATGTTATTTTTGCATTTGCAATGACAGAGCTGCCAGTGAGAAACGATGTGATGATAGCACCCCCTTGAGTATTAGTGACAAAATTTCAAGTGGGGAAAGACAAAGGAAATACACTATTTCCTCATAATGTTTGAACACAATATTTTCCCCTTTGCCCTACAATCCTTAAACAAACAAACTTAAATTGCCACTCAAGCATGAGTTCTAGCAAGCGTTTGTGTTAGTGGACAGAACCTGCCCTGTGACACTCCTGCCTATAATCTCCTTGAGTTTTTTTTCATGTGGCACTTCTGGGAGTGATATAAAATCTCACTGGGCTCCATCTCACGGGTAGCTCAGAGGTGGCCTTTGAAAGTAGCTATTAATTTGAGCTGATTAACCTTGTGTAGAGAGTATAATTATTAAGTCTCAGAACCCATTATCTGCAGCATAAACGTAGTAGTATGACAACTCTTTATTCTGAAAATGATGATATCATGGTTTGACCTATGAGATCTTTTTGTTGTTGTTGTTTATTTATTTAGTAATTCTATTAGAGAATGTGAGGAAGTGAGCTGCTGAAGGAAAAATTGATGCCCTGGAAAACAAAAGAAAATTGTTTTTCTTCATTGAAGTTTAATTTATGTTTTAAAAAGTGAATTGCTGCTAAGTGTTTGGTCAGATGAGTTCTGATGATTGTATAAAACTATGTAACCATCAGCCCAGACATTTTATTCATCCCTGTCATTCCATAGATCGGTAATTCACTCCTTTTTATTACAGAGTAATATTCCATTCTGTGAATAGGCTACCATTGATTTATCTATTCTGCTCTTTCTGGACAGTTGGATT
Source organism: Lasiurus cinereus (assembly GCA_011751065.1). Classification (NCBI taxonomy): domain Eukaryota; kingdom Metazoa; phylum Chordata; class Mammalia; order Chiroptera; family Vespertilionidae; genus Lasiurus; species Lasiurus cinereus. The sequence goes on along the minus strand of JAAGEH010000079.1, from coordinate 2,043,265 downwards.
GTTTGCAATTTATGTGTTTTTTTTCCATTTTTTAAAAAAGATCCTGTGAACAGTTAACAATTTTTGTGGCTATGTATTTTCATTTTGATAAAGTAAATACACAGAAATGAAATTTCTGAGTCATTCGGTTAAGTACATGTTTAACTTTTTAAGAAATAGCTGAAAAGTTTGCCACAATGACTCCAAGCCCAAATAAAAGCTGTCATGTTTATTCCCAATATTGCTTAATTTCATGTTCTTCTTGACAAATTTAGTCACAAATTTTGAAATTAAAAAAAATTGTTTTGTTATCTCAATTTCTTTTTTACTATTTTTTTAAAAAAATATTTTTATTGCTTTCAGAGAGGAAGAGAGAGGGAGAGAAAGAAAGAAACATCAGTGATGAGGGAGAATCATTGATTGGCTGCTTCCTGTATGTCCCCTACTGGAGATCAAGCCCTCAACCCAGGCATGTGCCCTGACCTGAATCGAACTGTCACCTCCTGGTTCATAGGTCAATGCTCAACCACTGAGCCACACTGGTCGGGCATCATTTTTTACTATCTTATTTTTTTTAAATATATTTTATTGATTTTCTATAGAGAGAAAGGGATAGAGATGGAGAGTTAGAAACATCGATGAGAGAGAGACATCGATCAGCCGCCTCCTGCGGGATGTGCCCGCAACCAGGATACATGCCCTTAACCGGAATCGAACCTGGGACCTTTCAGTCTGTAGGCTGACGCTCTCTCCAAACCGGTTTCAGCCATTTTTTAATATCTTTAAAAAAAACACAAAAAAACCCTCTCCTTTATTCTAATTTTATTTTTAATTTGAATGTAATATTCATATATTTTTAATTCTCGAATGGTAAATAAAGGAATGAGAATGTAGAAATTTTTCAGCCATTGTGTTCCAGAGACTTCAGAGTTTCAACTCTTTCGGGTTTCAAAATTCATAGTACTTCTTTGATTCTTTTACATTCACCTTCTTTTTGTAGATTTATATGTAAACCTGAAGCAAACATCACAATAATCATTTCTAGGTATACCAACCCCACAAAAAATTTCATCTCTCCCTATGGTCACATCTTAGTTTTTGTAAATGAGAAAAAAAAATTGCAATAACATTTTTTTTTGGCTTATGTTTTCTTCTGATAGGTAAACATACAAAGACTTTTATTAACCTGGAAAAAGGTTATTTTGCAGGAAATGATGTGGAGAATTGAGTAAGATGGTTCATGGTTGGTATTCAACTTTCTTTTCAAAAGGCATTGTAAATAGTTACAAAATGCCCTCTCGTATTTGGAAAATCACAAAATGTCGTGTTTTGATTGTTGCATACTTGAGCTATCTTTGGTCCAGCTGCTGGTGGGATGCGGGGAGACAGGAAAAGAAAGACTTGCTTCTAGCTGGTGGCTGGGTGAACTCTTGTGGAAAAGCCCACCAGGTGCTTGGAAGCTGCTGCAAGTTCCAGATACTTGGGGCGAGGCTGGCTGCGGATTAAAGATGGAACTGAGCTCCTTCAAGAAGGCAGAGACAGCGAGGATTTTATTCCAGTTTCTAGCTGCAGTCCTATATAATAAAAGGGTAGTATGCAAATTGACAGAACAGTGAAAGGACCAGTTGCTATGATGCGCACTGACCACCAAGGGGCAGATGCTCAACACAGGAGCTGCCCCCTGGTGGTCAGTGCGTTCCCACAGCGGGAGCACCAATCAGTCAGAAGTCCTGAGCCTGGCTAGTGGCTGGCGAGCACAGTGGTGGTGGTGGGAGCCTCTCTCACCTCCGTGGCAGCGCTAAGTCTTCAGTCAGACATTCCCCGAGGCGCCAGACTGCTGGGCTGACGGAACCCCCCATGATTTTGTGCACCTGGCTTCTAGTAGTACATAAATAGCATCCTGGCCAAAATCCCCACCCACTAGCTGTGTAAAAAGAATCTTCACATTTCATTCCTGTAATGCTGGGGTTATTAAGTAGATTGCTATCGATGATGCATTAAATGTTGTAAAATGAAGCTCACAAGTTACATGTTACTCACCTCAAAATTTGAAGTTTTCCATAAGAAAATAAAACATAGTATGTGAACATCCATGGAAAGCAGCCTATTAAAATATATGGATTTTGGAGACATCTAGATAATAAGAGTGTTTTGATCTGTCTATCAAGTCATGTTCTTCCTGCATTTCCATTTTCTTATCTCTACCATGGAAATAATATTTAATGAATTGATTCGTAAACCATTTTGCAATATTAAGACAATCTTAGCTAAGGGAAACAAATACTTTTCAAAATTATTCCTGAACAATATATATTTTTAGTTAGTTGATAATGAAGATTCAAAGTTCAAATCTCGAACACCTCCTCTTCTATGATAATTTTTCAATAAATTAATCTTCAGGCAAGAAAATTCTCTTCCTTGGTTCTGCATATTTCTCAATCTAAGGTCTCCTTCTCAAAATCCTGTTAATTATACAGAAGTTATTGTTAGAATCTCTGTGCCTTAACTGGGGACTGTTTGGCAAAGTCAGTCACAGCTGTTTCATTGACCAGATTAAACCAGAGATAAGATAAGCATTCTGCTCTTTCATCTCCTCCAAAATTTCTATCTGCCCCTTCCCATCCTTCTTCTGAAACATCACATTCATGATTTATTTTTATTTCTATGTGCAGTTCATACCACACTTACCACACTTGTATATTTAGGTCACAAGCCAATGAGGTCAAAACAACACTGTGGTGTTGCCTGCCTCATATTTTTCATCCAAACAACCAGAATATCCTCAGATTGCTTTATCATTGAAACAGCTGTCTTATTAGTGGCTCAGACATTATGTACTTCTCAGGTCAAACGTTTTTAAAATTACCTTCAGTGGCAATTTTGTTTCATTTTTTAAAATTGCAGAATATAGAAGCAATATCATAAAATATCTATAATGTATGAAATTTTGATTTGCTATTGATATCTAGCCGGTATGTTTTTATCCAAAGCATTTCATAATTTTAGACTTTAATAAGTGGTATTTTTATGAAATGCAGGAAAGGTCAAATTCTATTGTTTGTTTGTTTTTTTCATCAAAGCATCAATTACCCAACTGAAAGTTCAGATTCCAATCTTAAAGCTATGGAGTATTTTCTTTGAAATGGCCTTGGAAAAAAATGTCTTTGAGCCCTGAAGCTACCTCCTATGTTCTGAGAACAGGATGAATATGTCACTTTATTGTCCTGGGGGAAATTGATTCTATTCTGACTCAATCAGTAATGAAGAACCCTTAGTATTCACCTGCATGCTGTGGCTTATAGCCTCAAGATTTGGTCTAGTTTAGACAAAATTAACATCAACTGGGAGCTTAAAAAAAAATACAAATGATAAGGTCCCCACCTTCATCCTACTGACCCAAGCCTGAGTTTTTTTTTAAAATATATTTTATTGATTTTTTACAGAGAGGAAGGGATAGAAAGTTAGAAACATCAATGAGAGAGAAACATCTATCAGCCGCCTCCTGCACGCCCCCTACAGGGGATGTGCCCACAACCAGGATACATGCCCTTGACCAGAATCGAACCTGGGACCCTTCAGTCCGCAGGCCGACGCTCTCTCCACTGAGCCAAACCGGTTTTGGCCCAAGCCTGTGTTTTAATAAGACCCCAGGGACTCATGTACATTTAAGTATGCCACCTACTGCTTTGGAGGACTTGTTTACAAGTGTGACATCATAGACTATTCTCAAAAATTTGAGGGTAGAAAGGATACTTGTCAAGTGTTAAAAGTTTTGAGATAGTTAGTGATGTATGAAAGTCATCAAATATGTGTTATTTCAATTAATGTGACTCAGTTTTAAATTCAGGTGTTCAGTCTCCATATCTCTGGTTAGGAGAAAAACTACCATGGATTATGCCTTTCAGTTATTACTAACTCAAATCTAGGGTAATTGCCATTCATTCCTATAACAGAAAAGTTGTGATTAATCTGAAAAAAAAAAGTAGTATTAAGTGAGTGTAATTTTTCATTTATCAACAAAAATATTGAGTTCTTCTATGTACCATATACAGGGTTAAGCACCAAAAATGAATAGATGAATAAAATATGAAATTTATTCATATTAAACTCATAGTTTAGTTAGGTGCTAAAAAATTAACAGATAATTAAAATATAATATAACAAGTTCCCTTTAAGAGAGAATCTTTGCATAGTTAAATTACAGGATACTTAAAATATGAGGCCAAATAGAGAAAGTTTTACAATTCCATGTTGAGATGGGGAGTTTATTTGGGAGGTTCTCATGAATAGAAGATATTTAAAGTCTTTACCAATGAAGACGACAGGCTAGAGAAGGGGCTGTAGAAATACAATGATTGTATTTTTTAAAACAAAAATTCAGGGCATGTAATTTGCCAAGTACTATTTATATACCTGCAAACAAAGGAACAGGATATTTTCAAAAACGTTGCCTCCTATATATTGAATTTGTCCTACTTATGGAAATGTCTTATAGACCGTTGTATAGAAAATTCAAAAGTGGGTGGTGATGATTTTTTTTTTTTATGTAAAGAGAATATCTTAGTTGAAGGTAAGGGTTTGGATGAAAATTCATTCCTCCCTTTATTCCCTCCTTCCTTCTTTCTTTCCTTCCTTGGATTTTTAAAAAATAGAATGGTGGATTTTCTTCCTGGACATAAGCTCCTTAATAAGTTGAACATTTTGAGGTTCATGTTTAAGTTTGACTACATTGGGTCTAGAATAGTCTTACTTTAGGATTAATATAACACTACTGCAAAGATGACATACTTTCTGGGATCTGTACTGGATGCCCAAGAGATTAGCAAGATCTGCCCATTTTGGCTTGTCAGCTCTGGAATATATGTCTGCCCTGTATGAGCTCAGTTGTCTGTCTATAGCATCTTGGTCTTTCTTTGCCTGGGATCATGGATGTGTGGTTCAATACTCAGCCACAGACTCAAGGGGAGCTCTGTGGACATTTCTGGAACTATTTTCCTGTCTAGATTCCCCTTATCCTAAATTCTACTCCACAATTTTTAGTCACTTCCTCTTCTGCACTATAAGCTCTACTCAACTCAATAAAATAGATATGCTTGGGGTCACTCCTGAGCTCCAGCCCCTGTGTGTGTGTGTGTGTGTGTGTGTGTGTGTGTGTGACAACTATGATGAGTTTCATGTCATTTGTTTTCTTTCTGGGACATAGGTTTATGATGCCTGTTAACCAATATCTGGAAGTGGTTATTTTATATAGTTTGTCTTGTTTACTGGTTGTTTATAACTGAGCATAGTCTGTTACATTTTATTCCATAATGGCCTGAAATTAGTCAACATAATAAATTTTTAAGGAGGGGAATAATATTATGGAAGCAATATTTAATCTTCCATTTTAAAGATGTTCATGTATATCTCTATGTTCTGCATCAGAGACCCTCATGCCTGGCTATAAAACATAATCATTGGATTTTTTAAAAATTACAAATATCAAGGCCACAACTCATATAGCTCTGACCCAGGAACTATATTTTTAAATGATCTCCGTTATCTACCACTTAGCCAAATTCTGAATGCAGATGAACTGCTTTAGATTGTCTTCTGGAAATCACAAAATTCTTAAAATCATTCCCGATTAAGAAGATATCAATCTGGGCTCTTTTGCTTTCTCCATCTCTCTCTTGAGGCTATCCTATTACTTAGCTTCTAGCTGTATTGTAATATTTCTTGGATAACTTAGGTGGCCCGCAAATTTTCCAATTTTTTCAGCACAGCCCACAGCCCCACATCAAGTCACATAAGGAGATTTGCAGATCTGTCTGATTTCACTGTTTGGAAAAGCTTCTAGTGAGTTCCACTCAACACTTCTCTAAAATGTGTGTTTACCCAGATGAAAACCTTTTGCTTTCCCAGTTGGTCTTTCTGCCTGAATGGCTCTGACTTTGTGGGCCCAGACATAATGCCAGCACACCATTTTATGACCAGAGAGATGGCCAGGTTGCGTGTTCCTCAGTCTATTTTCAATATGACTCTATTTACCCCTCATTAAGGTCTAGTGGTTTGGATGCTTCTTTAAATTTAGCACTGTTTTATAAGGAAACCCTACATTTTCCTCTGCTTCTAGAAATGTTAATGGATGCAGAGGACGGGCCTCTATCTAGGTCTTCTGGAAAAGCCAACCGTCTGTACTCCCTTGCGTACAGCTGTGTGGAAAGTCCATTTGTGTTGGTGACCTGCTTATCACAGAAAGTAATTTGTAACTGTGTGGTTGGTCCAGATCCCTTGGCAGTGAGTCATGTCATCTCATCTTTCACATTCAATCTAAGAAATGTTTTTAAGTTCAACTGGATAATGAGAAAGGCCAAATGCTTGCTAAGGTCAAAGTTACAAACAACCCCTAACTCAGACTCAGTCTAGTGATAAGCATGAGGATAGACTAGATGTGCCTAATCTATATCTTCTAAGTTTCCTTGTTAGCTTATTTTGACAAAAAAAAATAATAATAAAAAAAATCACCAGCAATTTTATAAGGATAAGAAAAGATCAAATGCCAAGTTCCATGGGAAATTTCAACTAATTAAAATATTGATGGAGTGGGCTAGGAAAGATGTTCTTTTAAAAGATGCCATGTGCATTAAACTCTGAAGCAAAGAAAACAGTCCCCCCAAAATAGGCAAAAATTTGCTTCAGCATTCTCCTCCCCTATGCCCATACTCTCTTCAGCATGCCTTGACCATAAAAATTGATAGGTCTCAAGTAAGTGTCTATTGAGTTTATTCTGAAACCATGCACTTCCTTCCACCCATATTCCTACAGATTCTACCTTGATACATCCATTCAGAAACCAAAGTGTCCAATACTAAAATCAGTAAATCAACACACAAGAAAATGAAGAAATATAGAAATAGGCATAGCGCAACCAAAGCTTGGAAAAATCTTGAGAAAAGTTAGAATGGTGGGAGAAAGGTGTGCTGGCCAGTACACTGGTCACCCACCCACATATTCAGTTAATTATTTTAAAAGGCACAGGGTACACAAGAGTAAACAAGAGATCTTGCCCTCAGAGTAGAGGGACAAAATAAAAAAGGAAACAAAAACGAAAAATACAGGTATCTTTTGATATAAAGTCTATTCTACTCATGAGGTTTTTAGTGAGAGATATTGCTTTATGTGGACATACTTATTTTCTACATTTTGAATAGTGAGAAGGAAAAGTTTGAATGCAAGAGGTAGATCTAAAAATGTATCAAATATCTATTTGGGTCTTGAGTTTTGATATCAAGAGTTAGGATTACAAGAGATAAGGTGCACAACACCCTGTTTTTGTCCTTAATCTATCACATTTGTGAGCACGGGTCCCTGAAGGTACCTCTCATACACCCAAGGACTCATTTTGCTTTTTTAGTTTTGTGATTCCCAATTGTCTTTGTTTCTGGGGAAGGATTGAGTGTGTAGTACCCAACTTTAACCAGTAGAGGGAAACGAAACAAAGGAAACCAGAAGCATGTAGGCTCCCCTAGCAAGCAATCAGGGTGCAGGAGAAGGGAAAGCAGTTTGGTTTCATGAAGACATGCCTTTAGCTCAGCCATAGTACAGCCCAGGAAGGTTCTAGATAATAGCAAAAATAGTAGTTCTGCCTTGTTGATCAATATCTATTACCAGGAATCTCTCATTTCCTGATGCATTAATCCTACGCAAAGGCAATGTATGAGGAGTTCACTGTAGACATTAACCCGTGCATTGTTGGTTTTGCATGATTTTTATGAGCTTAACAATCTGTCATCTCTCCCTGGAGACAGGGTGAAAGAGTGGCTTTGTCCATGTTCTATTCGCCCTCCCTCTTTTGCAGGAGTTGATTACTAAAAACAATTTTTTTTTTGGCCTTTTGTTTGGAACATTTGGGCTACACAATAGGGTGAGTGTTATGGGGAGAGAGGATGGTTTTGGATTCCTGTGTCTTTGTGGGTGTAACAGGACAGTGGCTTCACTAAAATAGTCTGAGGGGGCAGGTTGGAGTTTCCACAGAAATAGAGACCAAGTCTTGGATCAACTCCCCCACTGAGGTGATAGGACCAGCAGATGGAAGGTCTGTGTGGGCCAGTGCTAGCAACTAGGTCTGTGACCTTGGGAACTTGTGTGAAGGACATGCCCCGTAGTGGAGGGGATTACTGGGAGGGTGTCCGGACTCAGAGCTGTGGGTCTGACAGCTGTGGGGTGGGGCAGAAAGATCATGTCACTCCTTCTCCAAACCTAGCAAGCCCATAGGTTCTTATGTACAGAAAAGAGGGGGAAACCTGGCATTAAACTTTGGCCAAACTTGGTGCCTGAATTTAAAAACTGGTTCTGTTTTATTTTAATCCAACCAGGGGATCAAGAGTAAAAAAGGAAATAGTCAAGAGAAAATTTAGCCTTATCCTTAATTAATGTCATAGCTTATGGATAAAACTTAAAATTAACATATTTTTTAAAAATCTAAAAATCACTGTGAAATGAACTCAGAGCATCATGAAGCACTTCATATGAGATAATCATCCTTATCTCATATAACCCTTTGGACACAAGGAAATGATTATCTTCATTTTACACAGGATAAAGCTGAAGCTTATGGGTCTTAAGTAAATTGTCCAAAGTAACAGAGTATGTAAGTAACAAAGTCCGCCTTTATCCTGTCTATGGGTCACTAAACTGTGCAGAGAAGATCTCAAACTTCTTCAAAATCAGAGGTGGTTGCCTACTAAAATTGCTTAATGACCAAATCAAGAGACTTATTGAAAACTTGGATTTCAATGCCTGTTCTTCACACAGTGATACATGTTTTCCCATCTTGTGAACTAAGGAGGTAGGACTCCCAGGAAGGAAGGCGGGACCACAATATTATCACTTCTCTCCTTTAATATCAGAGCCAATTCCTAAGTTCCTGGACAATCTCACTTGGCCATATAATTTTCGACAGAACTGTGTTTGTCGTTTGTTTGACCATCTCACAATAACCACAGAAGCTGAAAGGGAGGAAAAGAAGCGAAACAATGATACATCTATGGAAGTGAGCACAGGGCAGGCACTCAGATACATACTGAAATGGGGTTGCTCTGAGATTCTAAGTAAGATCAGTGCTCCAGGAACGTGCTTGATATTGAGACCATCTGAAGGGCTGCTTAAGAATACAAATGCTCAGGTCCCCTCTCTGGACAGGTGAGGCAGACAGGTCTGGGACAGGGCCTGGGAATCTAGATTTTAAAACCCAGAGAACCTTGTTGTTACATTGGAGCAACACTGGCATGAGGTCCCAGTGAGCATGTTCCACATGTAATTGTCACAGGCCGGGCCAGACGGCCTGCTTGTTCAGGGAACCAGCCACTCTGACCCTCTGTCTTCAGAGCTGGGGAAACTGAGGACAGAAAGCTGAGGCAAGTCATTTAACTTTCACGGGAGTACTTCAAGTCTTTTGAATTTACCAGGAATATGCACATATCGTATTTGTGGATCTTTGTTTTGTTTTCATCGTTTTTTGTTTGTTTGTTTAAATTAAGCATTTGGGCTCCAAGTCACGAGGAAATATGACCAAGAGTTTTAAATTAAGGAAGATTTGAAAGAAATGCAGCAAAGCCAGGGAAATACTTGACAACTGTACACCCTCTCAGAAACCTGGCAACTTCTGATTTTCTTTTTCAACATTTTCCCGTGTTCACATGCATCCTTCATCCCACGTGGGAGGAAGGCTTCCTGCGCCCATTTTCCAGACGTGGAGGGTGGGTATGGGAGGTCCAATGACCTGCCCTGGTGAGAGAGCAGAGAAGGGCGGAGCCTCTCTCTTTCCATTACTCCAAGTGTTGGCGGGAACACCACTTGGACTTCAATATCTAGGAGGGACAACTTGAAGGGAAAAGTTATATAAAACATAATGATCCTGTAATGAAAAACCCTAAAACTTGCTGTGCTATAACATCGGCCCGTCATTCCAGAAGTGAGTGCATGGGCTGGGTTTGGCATTTCTATAACCACACTGGCTTCTGTTTCTGTGTCTGTGTCTGTAACTCATTGGTTTGCTGCAAGTTTTTCTGTGGGAGCTCTGACAGGAGACCTTGGACCCACAAGCAGTTTGCAGGCACTTGCTTTCTCCAACACTAGCTGGATGATCAGGTTGCCTGGGGGGAGTGAGGAGGAAGGGGAGGAATGGAAAGCTCAGAAACCAATTCAGTTTACTGCCAAACCAACACAAGCCCTCGCATCCCCAGGCATCTGCTGGTGGTTACCAGTGGGATTGGAACAATTTGGGAGTTGCCTGCATTGGGCTTGCGAGGCTGTGGGCGAGGTGTGGGAAGGGCAGGAGTCCCCGGCTCCCGACTCCAGCTGTACCGGTTGAGCATGGCCAAGCGTGCAGCTGTATTTGAAAGCTTCTGTAAAGACCCCGGGACGCCAGCACAAACAGCTCTTTCAACACTGCCTAGAAATGCTAACTGGGAACTGCAGCTGCATCATCTGCCTCATTTTCGATTAACAAAATACTCCTTTTTGCTCCAACCGAGTTCACTTGCAATTGATTGAGTCTCTCTTTGTGCCGGACACAATGCTGGGCAGCAGGCATTCAGGGGTGAAGACAGCAGGGTCTCTGCCCCGAGACCCTGGAATCTGAGCACATGTCTGTGGGATCGGGCTGCTTTCTCTTTAAAGTGTTCATCAGACTGACAGTGGCTCTCCCTGCTGTCTGCCTCTGAAGTCACCCACAGACCCAATTCCCACGGACATTGTGCTCAGCACCCAAAGATTCCCTGGCCATGATCTCATGCCCAGAATCACAGAGATCCAGAGAAATAAATGGCCTTATTAAAAGAAAAAGAAAGCAAACAAATAAATATCCTCCCATCACCATTGCTCTCTTGTTATTGTTACAATTTCACAATAGCACAGAAATTATTCTTTGCTGATGCCTTGGCTTTCTGAGTAATTTGTCTTGCATCCTCTCAGAAATCTGCTGGGCTCAATGGAAATAATGGTGTGGGAGTTATAAGACCCCAACTAAGCTTTTCTGTTTCTGATCAGAGAGTCCTGGACCCATCACACTGGCCTCCATGCTATTCTTTGAGCAAGCAAAGCACACTCCCACCTTCCTGCATTCATCCTTGTTTTTTCCCTCCTTCTGGAATGTTCTTTCCCCAAGTATCTGCATGGGTAGTTCTGGAAGGAAAGAAAAAAGAAAGGAAGGAAGGAAGGAAGAAAGGAAGGAAGGAAGGAAAGAAGGAAGGAAGGAAGTTGGAAGGAAGATGGAAGAAAAGAGGGAGGGAAGAAATTTCCCAAAGACATTCCACTTTGGTTAAAGCCTGTTGTGATAGAAAGAACTTGGGCTATGAGACCAAACACTCAAGACATTGTTTTAGGCTCAAGTTGCTCATTAAATAAATTGGCTTCATCTCTAATGCCACACAATCCCTAGCAAATCCTTATGCTTTCTCTTGGGTCTCTTGTTCACTGTTTTATTTCTGCATCCACTTATACTATAAACTCTTTTTTTCTAACCCCTTCCCGTCATACTGACCTCCCTCAAGTCCTCCTCTCATTTCAGAGCAGACCCTGCTGACTTCAGGACCCCCATTCTGTGGGTGTCCTGCTGCCCTCTCTGAGCTCCACTTGGCTACCTGTTGAAACCTGAGCACTCCAGAATGTTGGAATATAAATGTTTCTCCCTCTTCAACTGAGTCTAAGAGGAGCAATGGTATGTCCCCAGGACATTGGACAAAATCTTACCCGAGGGGAGGGCTCTGTAAATAAGCACTGGCTTCAATAGTAGTGTCTTTGATGTCTTTGGGAACACAGAGGAGGCCTACCTAATTCATCTTGGGAAGGCAAGGTCAGAGAGGAGAAGGAGATTGACTCAATCTTTAACCTTTGAGTAGATATTGTTCAGGCACATGGGAACTGGAGAGGAGAAGTTCAGAAGTTGATCCAGCACAGTGAGTGGTCCCCATCCTCTTCTAACATTATCTTCATGCAGTCAAGGGGCTCCCTGAAGACATTGGCCTTAGGGTGGTAGGGGGGTGGAGCTTGAGTGGTTGTAGGCAGGTGAGCAAGAACAATGGCCCCTGTCTCTCGCATCTCTTCATTACTGCCACCAGAGGGTGCCCTGCGCCCATTTATCATATCCATTCCTGCCTTCTCCCCATACCCTCCTCACATCTGCTACTAACAACAGATCGCCTTAATTGGGAGGCTTCTGCATTCTGACTTTATTTGTGTCAAATTGCAAAATCCGAAAGCCCAGCTTCTCTGAATGACTGGTGGCATATAAACATAACACGAGAATAATATTAACCACATTTAAAATAATTAATTGCTAGTTTTGTTTAGATCTTAGATTATATCAGGCACCATGCTTAGGTTCTTTTTCTATGGATGAACATTTGGAGCCTTCACAAAAGCTCCATGACATGGATATTTTTGTTATTCCCATTTCTCAGGTGGAGAAAGTGAGGCATAAGAAATTCAGTGTTTTGTCAAAGTTCACCCAGATTCTGAGTGGTGAGGCGGACTAGAGAGGTAGCAGTTTTCACCCCAACCCTCCAATCCCTGCATCGGGGAATAGCAGGAGTTGTCTGGGGACCACGGGCAAGTGGGGTTCCCTTAGGAATGAAGGAAGGATGGACTGAAGAATGAAGACACTGCATAAGACACTCACTAAGCTATTCACATGCTCAATTTTGTGGAAGCACAACACAGAAAGCCGTGGTGAGCTGAGGCTAAAAGAGAAGCAGAGATGGGCCAGGATAAAGAGGCCATTTTATTTAAAAGGAGGTGTGTCATGGGAGTCACTTTTTTTTTTTTTTTGTCTCTGAATCCACTTAGGACACTTTTGTGTTCTAGATTGTGAACAGTTTGTGTAATTATCAGTTCTGCTGCATTATTTTAAATGACTTGGTATGGTTAATTTCCATTCTTATCCATGTAAGTCTATGTCCAATGCCTGTTTTAAAATCCCAGAAGGCAAGTTCCAGTAGTTCTGTGGCTCAGGTATAGGCATGTCCACAGGTTGTTTGGCCTTCCCTTCAGGTGGCTACACCATTCAACTTGGGAACTATTTTGGCCTTTGAGCTCAGGTTACAAGGATAGGACCAGCTGCTTTGGCCGATAAAGTGTGGTGGGGACAGAAAGAAGGTCAAACCATAGAGAGGTGCACTCTGGTAGCATCCTGAGCAGGGCTGACTGCTGAGGCTCACTGCTGGGTGTGGGGAAGTCTGTGGGGCCATCCCACTGAGAAGATTTCACTTTCAGCAGGTAAGACCAGGCAGCATCTGGAGGCTGACATTCTCCCGGTTTGGGTTTGTGATCCATCATCCTAAGGGGCTTGGGGAAGACGGGGAAGAGTCACTGGCTGGGGAGGTGGAGCATACCGCCTGTGAGTTCAATAATTTCTCCTCGGATCTCTGCCCCTCTCTAGTTTGTGAGAATGGACTTCAGCTAGGGACCAACTGCACCATTTTGGCAGGACCCTAAGTATCTCTATTCTATCGGTCAAATTCATACAAAGCACTATGGACTTTTTTAGCATGTGAGGAAAAAAAGACTAAATGAAGAGCAACAACAAAGCAAGCTCCCTCCTGAAATTTCCATTCAAACTGAATCAGAAGGCTGTATTTTACCTGGCAACTTGAGGTGTGGGTGAAGAGGCAGATAATGAAAAAACAAAACAAAACAAAAAACTAATAAGACAAAAAACATAAAATCCCAAGTGATTCTAAGTACTATTGAGAAGAATAAAGCCTTTTCCTTTAGAGAAAGGAAAAGACATCTCCCTGTTACTGGTATAAATACCAGCCTCACCCAGGTCTGGCCAGATCATCCCTGATTCAAAGGAAGGTTATTACATCATGGGAAGAGGGTGTGTGTTCTGAAATCAGAGGCTGGCGAAAGTTGCTGATGGAGAAGTGATTTCATTTCTTTGCTGGAAAAATATTTTAAAAATTGCATTTTTGATCTTGTCTAGGGAATTTGAAAGCCTAAAATTGCAAGTTATGTGAATGAAGTAAACCTAAGGAGGTGGCTGAACATTCTCCCTTAGCATTCTCCCATCTTGGACAGTCATGTTTTTTCCTTTTGTGTTTTCATTTGCTATTAGTATCCATAAAGGTAGAGGATTCTCTCGACAGGAATGGGTCTCACACATATAATCCTTCTCTGCTGTCTCCTAAAAACACGTCATAAAACCCAGAACTGGTCGTTAAGGGCCTGCAGCCACCGAGTACTGAATATTGAAGGAGCCACCTAGTACCGAGTAATGGAGTTTTCTCTGCTGTATTGGGCTCTCAGGAACAGCTTTCACAGAGTAGAGTGGACTTCCAGATAATTGCCATTCATTGTTCTCACTATGCGTGGTGCCCTGAGGCCACATGTGAGGGGCCTCCCATCACTATTACAACTATCACAGGGACTGCTACCAATTTATTGCTATCTCAATAATTATATTAGTTCTCCTATGTAAGCAGCAGGGAATTTTGAAAAGCACATATCTGGGATTTTAAAAATAAGATCATTCTGCCCTGGTCAAGTGGCTCAGCTGGTTGGAGTGCCATCCTAAATACCTAAAGGTTGTTCAATCACTAGTCCGGGCACATAGGGAAGCAACCGATAGATATTTCTCTCACATCGATGTATTTCTCTCTCTGAAATCAATGAAAAAATGTATCCTTGGGTGAGGATTTAAAAATAAAATAAAATTGGATCATTCCCTTGCAATTGAATATTTGATTATTTAAAAACATCATTATCATTTTAAATTTGAGATTTTCTGAACAGGTTTAAAAAAGTAGTAACTTCAGTAATAATGTCTCAGTTATTCTGGTATAAGGACTTCTCAGATAATTTTTTTGAATAGGATTTAGAATTGTCAATTTCACACATGATTTAGCACTAAAGACAATTTTTGAAAACCTCGAGAAACTATAACAGACAGATTTTGATGTGAGATTGTGGTGTAGAAATTTATGCAAAAATTAAAAAAAAAAAAGCAAAAACTGTTCTTGGCTTTCTCTCCCTTTCTTTTCATGTAGAATCACGTGTTATGACCAAAGATACTTCAGCCCATCTCTATTTTCTTTCATATAATTCCTGAGGCATACAGAGTATTTTTCTTTCACACAACTAAAAAATACAGCAGTCATGATATCTATCTTCTGTCTTAATAACAGTTAGTAATAAGACAGTAATGAGCTTCATTTTGAGCTGCATTGCTGCCTAAGGTTATGTCCCTAAGACTTCCTTCTGTTTTTCAAGCATCAGATTTCTCTTTACACCCGTAGTGCTGTTTCATAGGACATTTAATTTTAGTCCATAAAATGATGATTGAGCACCCCTCATCTTGCTAATTATCTCCAGGACTTCCTGGTGCTCTCTCCAGTACATTAGTGAGCACGCTTTCTTAATGAAGAAAGCCAAATTATGAGACAATCTCCAGCTGTGAGTCACAATAATCTGAATTTACCAACTGGTTTTAAGACTTTCAACAAATGCTTATAATGTGTTTTCCTTTCCATGCTTAGGTTTTTTCATATGCAAAATAACACATTTAAAAAAAATCACTTACAGGAAACTCTACACTTTTAAATTTTCATATATTTTAATCTAAATATTTTTATAATATAATATATTTTTGTTTTATTAAACATGTTTGATTTATGCAATGAAGTCAATACAGTTACTGAGATTTTTTTCTTTTATTGTGATTTGTGAATCTGTTGTGTATCCTTTGTCAAAATAGATTAATATTTCTGCATAAGAGAAAACAGGTGCTAATGTCTGCTTTATTATTGTTCTGATTTTTAAAAATTTAATAACAATACTGACAATGGCAGACTGTTCTAGCTATTGTACCATAATAAAATGAGCCTCTAGGTGACAGTGTAATGCAGGATATTATAGAAATCGGGGCTCTAGTTGAAGGCCTTATCAGATGTCCTTGTCACATCACTAATGTGAATTATTTAATCAATATAAACTATACCAAACTGATAAACTGAAGGAATTAATATCACTGTCTATTTTTAAAGACAAACAACATTTTATACTTTATGATGAAATTTCTTCCAAGAAATAATTCTGAAATATTGGGATTTCTCAACATTTCAAGAATTTTAAAAGATTAATTAAAATCTAATTATTAACTACAGTGCTTATTTTAAAAAAATAGATGTTATGAATTATTAACTATAATAAAAATATATGGAAAGAGAAAAAGGCTTATTAATTGGTTTATTTTAAATTTATTTTTAAAGTTGGGCTGGTGAAGTATTCTTGGTGTCATTGCTATGCATGCTGTAACTGAGACAGTCCCAGTCATCTCAGACTCAGGAAACAGGCCAAAGCAGAGAAAGACACATTCTTGAATCCTAAATAGTCATCATTGAGGCTCATCATCCAACTGCCAGTGGATTCTTGGGTTCACAGGCTAACACCACCTCCTCCACACACACCTTCTCCCTCTGTCACCAGGCACCTTAAGAGGGGACAAGGACAAAGAGGTGAATTGAGTGTTGGTAGGAATATTGTTCCAGTCTCTCCCAATGGGAACAGGGCATCACTTTTCCCCAGGAAAGGGAGACCTCAAAGATGCACTTGTGAAAACTCAGGAAAGTTGGCCACAGTTGAAATGGGGACCCAGTGGCTGCTGGGACCCCCACAGCAAAGGGAGTGAAGATTGTGGAGGACACAGCAACAGGACAAGGGATGAGGGTCAGCACAGCGGAGCTTGGGAAAGTCATTGGGGGAAATACACAATAGTTTTATGTGCACACCCCAACGGGCTGAAAGTTCTGAATAAATGTTTATTGCAATGCTTTTTTCTCCTAGTCAAGGATCAACTGCAGCTGCCATCTAACTTCTGATGAGAAGCAGCACATCAGTTGGTTTGGATTTTGCGGTAACGGTGTTTAAAGATGCAACTTGAAATTCCTAGTTTTTGTGTCTCATGGATCTTTTTGTCTAGTGTCTAGCAGAGACAAGGCACTCAAAAAAAATGAAACCAAAACTAGAACTTTAAAAAGTTCTGGGAGATGCTAATATGCAACCGAGACTGAGAACTATGTTCTAGATTAAGCCTCCTTCTTACCAATTCTTTCTTCAGCTGTATCTAATCTACCATTTCACCCATTTTTTTTGAAATTTTAATATGAATGGTATGTTTTCTTTTAAATTCTAAGATAACTCTCATTTTGAAAAACTGACCTGCTCTTTGGTTATCATGCCATTTTTTTTAAGTGCTCTAAACACCTTTCATCGCTTTAAATCTATATATTTTAGGGTTTCTATTGGATGAGTATTTTCTTTTGGAAATTTTTGAATTCACTCCTACCTTTTGGATGTGCTATCCCTTGCTTCTGGAGGTTGGTTTTCTCGCATCTCTTATATTTTGAATTAGGACTCTAACAGAGCCCCATCTAGGAATTCTGATAGTATGGATCCAAGGCCTTTTTGTCTTTTCTTTTGCCCAATGCCCGTCAGTATCTCTGCCAGCCTAGCAAACCTGGATTATGTCAATATCTCACATCCTGTGTTCCCAGATCAGAGATACTGCTACTCTCCTACGATACACCATCTTCTCAGACAGGGTGGGCTGAAGGAGCATCGTTTCCCTTAAACCAGCAAGGGGTAGTCAAGGCTGCTTCTTGCCTCCTTGTGTGGGTGAATGAATTCCTCAGGGGGCTATTTCCCTGGAAGGTACAGGTGCTTACTAAATCATGACCAGCTTCGTGCATGCTGAAGGCCCCTCTTCTTGGCTCCATAAAGAAATGATAGCCCCGTCCCGCACTTTGGCCACTGTCCCTCCCTGACATTCCTCCCAGAAAGCTGTGCCTCTGCTCACAGATTTTCTCTCTGGGTTTTATTTCTGCCACTTGGGATTTCCCTTTCTCTTGCCACCTCAGATAGGTATTGGACAGACTAATAAGGCTTGTATCGCTTTACCTGGCATTTCAAGAGACTTCAGATCAGTCTGTCTTCTTGTGCAAACTAACCCATCTCACCCCCACCCAATTAACATGTTGTGTACAACAGATGCGTAACTCTGTTTTCTGTTTTTACTAGTAATGTCTGCCCAGCCCACTGCTCTCCCACTGGAGCCCTCAGTTACAGCGAGAAGTATTCATTAAACTTTTACTTCTTTCGGGGTTTATTAACTCAATTTCTTCCACAAATATTCACGGCACTCCGAGTGTGACATGTCCAGGTTACTAAGTTTCTTCCCTGTTATGGATGAAAGGGTTTCTTGAAATCCCACCTGCCCCATGTGGCTTACAGGCCACAGTGTGATCATTTAAAGCAGACCTGAATTTTTAAAGTTGTTAATAATTTTGAAACACATACACACACATAAACATTTTACTACTTCTACTCCCTGAGCAGTCTTGCATGGATGCATATTCTTAATTAAATGAGTCCCACAAACATATGAGATAGCGAGTATGTTCAGTGCATTTTTAAGCAAGCCTGCTTCATATCATGTACTTTACATTCTAAGCTGAAATCGAGTCTGTGCAATTTGCTGCATATTTAAATTTGGGAAGTTGTTGAAGATGAGGCAGGTGGATTATGCTGAGACCTTTTTCTTTATTGGTTACATGTGACTTAAGGGGTTGAACATGGTTTATAACAGACATCTTCAAGGACATGTAGCAAGATAATGATAAGCGAGAAAAGGAGATGGTCGCTCTTATGTTACATCAGGGAAAACTCAATAACAAAAAGAACTATAATGTAATTGGAAACTCGTTTTTAAATTGAATTGGCTTACTTAGATTTTTTCAAGGAACAAAGGAAATAAAAGGTAATGAAAGTAACAATCGCCATCAGATTTCTCAGATTGCATGAAAATCTCCCTTCCCTTAGTTTTTTTTTTTTTTTTTAATAATTCAGTGCATATGACTGGTTTGGTTTAGGGACCACCCCAGGCCAGGCTGAGGGCTGCCTCCAGATCCTGGCTGAGCCCGGACCTAATGATTTCTGCAAGGCAGGCCATGTCTGGTGGGCAAGTTTTGCAGAGTCCCCTTTGGGCTGGCAGAGGCTTGGTTTTGATCATTCTGATTTTCCTGTCAGATTGTAATGAGATTCATTCCCGCACATATGAATACCCACCGCCTGTCACTGAGCCATCTGTCCCCGAATTTGAGGCATGAGCACGCTGTCTGCACTGAATAGAGAAAAATGGAAATGTACATTAGAATCGTTTTTCTTTGTTCTTTGTTCGTGATTTAAATACACTGGGCATTATGTACTGGGACTCAGACATTTAACAGACAGCCTTATCAAACAACTGAATTATGTTCTAAAATTGGGGTATATTGTGACATCTGGATATTGATTGACCTGTTCTCCTCCTCTACCATTTTTAAAAGTTTGTTTTTTTTTAATTATTTTTTTTTTCTAGAGCAGCTGTAGGTTTACAGAAAAATCAAGCAGAAAGTACAGGGTTCCCATATCCTCCCTGCATCTCTTCAACCTCCTCTGTTATTATCTTGCATTGTACAAGTGGTACCTTTGTAACAATTGATGAACCAATATTGGCTCATTATTATTATTAACTGAAGCACAGAGTCTGCATTAGGGCTCACTCTCTGTGTACCACATGTGGTTCTATGGGTTTTGCCAAATGCAGAATATCATGCATTCACATTTACAGTATCACACAGGAGAGTTTCACTGTCCTGCCTCTCAGGACTGCCTCCTTGCAAAGGTTAGCCGATGACCTTTGTCCCTTCAGTCTGTGTGGCAGCAGGATGGCTCCCTGCTTACCCCTCTCCCCCAATCCTCTTCCCATTTATTTCCTTTTGCAGGTGCTTTTCTCCTACAAGCCTTTGGCCTCCTAAATGTCTCTGTATCCACTTCCTGTGTCAGGTATTATCTACTCAATTAACTGAAGAGGGTGAGAACTATTTTGGGGTCCTCATATCATGATTAAGTGGTAAGTGACTTCAAGGCAGGAGGAACCAGATCTTCCCTATTGTACAAGGACTGAAGGTCATAACCTTCCAATAAATGCTTGTTGAATTCCATTTTCCATCACTCACCTTTGGCTACATTATTTTGTTCATTAACATAGCCATTATCTCTCCCTCCAAAACACATATATGTATATCTCAGCCTGAAGGTGTACATTTCAATTACTTAGGCCTGACTGTGCTGACTACAAATCCCCAGGTAAGATCAGGTTCACCCTCTGGCTGCTGAAACCCTCCTGCCTCGCCCAGGACAGGAGACAGTACTCTGTTCAGCAGCCCTCCTTCCTTGGCGTGGCTCAGTATCTCCATAGCTCGTTTGGCAGACTGTGCGGAGATGTCACTGTCCAAGAAAGAGATTCACTTGCACTTCTACTGACTGCCTCCTTTATGTGTTATAATATGTTTGGCAGCCGGGGCAAGCAGACTAGCCATAGTCTCCCTTTGAACACAACTGGCTGAAGCAGTAAGGGACACGTCTCCCCAATTTCTGGTTATGTACAGTTTAATGAGTCACATGTGAGTCCCTGAGGTTTCCATTCACAGAAGGGTTGGCTTGCTGTAGGCTGCATACTACAAGGCGCCCCTGATGCAACAGTGATAAGAAAGGCATTTCTTCATTGTGTCAGAGGGTCATTTTCTTTGTAAAAGCTGTGTTTCTTCACTATGGGTTAGGAGGCTATTGGGAGAAAGAATGAGGGATTTGGGTGATTAGCCATCTCTTTAAGACAAGATCTTCAGGCAATCAACACTGCTTCCACCATATCCTGTCCAGCTGCTACAGTCCAGATGTGCCCCTTCGGAATTCATATGTTAAAATCCTGATCTCCAAAGGTAGGTGAGGGTTAGTAGTAGGTTATCATGAGGTGGGGCCTTTAGGAGGTTCTTAAATCAAGAGTTGGGGAGTCTTCATGAATGGGATTAGTCTCCTTAATAAAAGAAGCTCCAGAGAGATCCTTTGTCCCTTCCACATAACAGGTAGATGCTGGCTATGAACCAGGAAGAGAGTCCTCTATATAAACTCCACAAAGCAATATTATAACTTCTGATTGTGAAGAGTCATGTGCTTTAAAGAAAGGAGAATATTAGTCTTTTATGTTTATCCATAATTTTACATTTCGGCTAGTACTAGCTTTTCTTGGATATCCAAGAATCTCGTATTGTGTCTGGAATTTGCCTACTTGTATGCACTCGCTGGTGTCTTCGCATAGCATTTCCCCCAAGAGTTTTTGGTTGTTATCAGTGGTAAGGGTCAGTGTGGTCAGAATTTACTTGGCTGTATTAAAAACACACCCTTGTAGCAACTGATATTTTGGTCTCCATCTGCTTGACTCCTCCAGCTGTCTGCATTTTTGAGTATCACAAGATTGGAACCAGATATTAAGATGTGACAATAATCGTGATCAACAGAAGGGACTCAACTGGGATGATTTCAAAAGGATTACAAAGAAGGGAAGTATTTGCAATGCCATAAAAAGACAAAAGTCCACTGTGAGGTGCCAGCTGGGCACTATACATAGCCTACAGCAAGGAGATGAGACTTTAAGGTTACAGCTAAAGTGCAGTAAACATGTAAAGCTAACAGGTAACTGAAGTGACACTAGAAAGTAATGAGAAAAACTATAAATTCAACAAAATATGCTGGGAACTTAAAAATATAAAATTACATTCTTATTCACACCATAAACAATAATAATTCTGCACGTAACAAACTTCAAACCTCGTGGAAGAAAATATAGGAGGATATTTATGATGGGGCATGAAATCATAATTTGGTAACTTTGATTAAATTAAAATTAAGAGCTTCCATTCATTAAAGGACAATATAAAGAAGGTGGAAAGACAAGCCACAGATTGGGAGAAGCTACCTGTAATACCTAAGACTAAGACAAAAATAGGCAATGAACTCCTAAAAATCATTAAGAAAAGACAAGTAACCAGATGACAAACTTTTATAGATGTGCATCCCAGGAGATGTGTATAAGAATTTTTATAGAAGTATTAAAAGCAATATCAAAAATGGAAATAAAAATATGTATACAGGATAATTAATCAGTATTATTATTATATCAAAAACTAAAATATTATAGAGCAATGAAAACTGAGTTATAAGAGTCTGTACTAGTATCAGTATTTAACAAATTATAACAAAAAAGGTTGTAGCTGACTTCCTATAGTGGGATAACATTTCTATACCATTTTAAACAAGCAAAGTTTTATAATATTGCATTTTGAGATATAGACAAATGTGATTAAACTATAAAAATAAAAACAAATGAATAGAAAACTTGAGGAATAAGGGTAATGAAAGCAATAGTATATGGTTGATATAGTACTAACAATCTAGTTCTTAAATTGAATGGTGATTTCATCAATATTCATTTTATTACTCCTTTTAAAACATCCCTTTTATTTATTTTATTTTTTTAGTTAAATCTTTATTATTCAGATTATTACATTTGTTTCTCTTTTTTCCCCTCCATAGCAGCCCTCTACCCAGCTCCCACCCCTCCCTCTACTCTTAGCTCCCTCCCATTGATCTCATCCATAGGTGTATGATTTTTGTCCAGTCTCTCCCTGTATACCTCTCACCCCTTTCCCCCTGAGAATTATCAGTCCACTCCCTTTCTATGCTCCTGATTCTATTATATTCACCAGTTTATTCTGTTGATTAAATTTTTAATTCACTTAATTTTTAGATTCACTTGTTGATAGATATGTATTTGTTGTTCATAATTTTTTGTCTTTTACCTTTTTCTTCTTCCTCTTCTAAAAGAGTACCTTTCAGCATTTCATATAATACTGGTTTGGAGTTGATGAACTCCTTTAGCTTTTTCTTCTCTGTGAAGCTCTTTATCTGCCCTTCAATTCTGAATGTTAGCTTTGCTGGATAGATTATTCTTGGTTGTAGGTTCTTGCTATTCATCATGTTGAATATTTCTTGCCACTCCCGTCTGGCCCGCATCGTTTCTATTGAGAAATCAGCTGACAGTCGTATGGGTGCTCCCTTGTAGGTAATGAACTGTTTTTCTCTTGTTGCTTTTAATATTCTCTCTTTGTCTTTTGCTCTTGGTATTTTAATTATGATGTGTCTTGGTGTGGTCTTCTTTGGATTCCTTTTATGTGGGGTTCTGTGTGCTTCCTGGACCTGCAAGTCCATTTCTTTTATCAGATGTGGGAAGTTTTCAGTCATTATTTCTTTAAATAGGTTTTCAGTATCTTGCTCTCTCTCTTCTTCTGGCACCCCCACAATTCTGATGTTGGTACGCTTGAAACTGTCCCAGAGTCTCCTTACATTATGTTCACATTTTTGGATTCTTTTCTCTTCTTGCTTTTCCAGTTGAATGTTGTCTGCCTCCTTATATTTCAAATTTTTTACTTGATTCTTGCCTTTCTCTAGTCTGCTGTTAGGACTCTGTATAATATTTTTTATTTCAATCAGTGTATGTTTAATTTCTATTTGGTCCTTTATCATCTTTAGTTGGACCTTTTCCATCTCTAGTTGGCTCTTTTGCATCTCTAGTTGGTCCTTTTTTATCTCCTCTTGGCTCTCGCTAAATTTATCCATCTTTTCTAGCATATTCTTTTTTTTTTTTAATATATATTTTATTGATTTTTCACAGAGAGGAAGGGAGAGGGATAGAAAGTTAGAAACATCGATGAGAGAGAGACATCGATCAGCCACCTCCTGCACGCCCCACACTGGAGATGTGCCCGCAACCAATGTACATGCCCCCGACCGGAATCGAACCTGGGACCCTTCAGTCCGCAGGCCGACGCTCTATCCACTGAGCCAAACCGGTCTCGGCTCTAGCATATTCTTGAAAAACCTTATAAGCGTGGTTTTGAACTCTATCTCCAGTCGTTTTGTTTCTTCCATTTCTTTTGTTTGTGATCCCTTCCCTTGTCTCGGCATTTTCACTATGCCGGGGAAACTTCTGTGTTGGATTCAGCCTTATGATACCAGATGCAAAACCAAAGAAGCTTCTGTTGAGCTTGGGAGGGGTGGAGTCTCAGGGCTTAAGGGACCGCCTTGCCTTCCAGTCGGCCCCACCCTCCATGGCCTCTGAATCTCACGTGACTGGGTAATCGCTGGAGCGGTCCTTGTGCACTCTCGCCCGCAGTGCCTCTAACCGCTGCCTTTCCGGCTTCCCTGCGCACTAGGACCACATGAGTCTAGGTCCCCAGGGTTTCGCTTGAAACAGGGGCCCAGTGGACTCAGAAGTGGCACAATTGGGAGGGTCTGTCTCCTGCTCACTCGCAAAAGCCAGCGGCACAATCAGCAATCTGTCCTCCGAGCAGCACCGTGCGTGTGCGCAACCAGACTTGATCTTTTGCGACTCCCCTAAATTTCCGTGCACCTCTCCTTTTTCACAGTCCAAACTACCCCCGTATGAGTTTCGGCTGGATCTGGGGTTTAGTGTCTTAAGATAAGGGGTTCAATGCCGTTGGGAGTCTCCGTTTCCCTCCCGCTAGAAAAAGCCAGCCAGGTTCTCCGGCACCCACTCTCTCAGCGCGCTCGTCTCCGTACCTCGCTAGGCTTTTTGCAGCTCCTCTGGGTTTCTGTGAGCCCCTCTCTTTCCTTTTAGCTGTAGAACTTACACTCGGCCAGCTTTCCTGTGGTTCTGGATGATGTCTGTTCTGTCTTTTAGTTGTAGTTTTGAAATTGTTGTGCGAGGCAGCAGTGTAGATGTTTACCTATGCCGCCATCTTGGATTCTCCCCTAAAACATCCCTTTTAAATGAACATAAATATTTTCAGTTAAAGAGGAAAACATAAAAATAATGTTGTAAATGACAAAATCCAAACTGTCTCACATTACATTATATTTTATGTACCACAAAATCCCTTCATATTATCATAACTTGAGGCCAGGTGCACAAAATTCATGCATGGGAGTGGGGTGATTCCCTCAGCCTGGCCTGCACCCTCTCTAATCCAGGGTAGAGAAGGTGCAGGCATTCCTCTTACAATCCAGAACTGCTGGCTCCTAACCACTCATCTGCCTGCCTGCCTGGTTGCCCCTAACTGCCCTCCCATGCCGGTCTGATCACTCCTAACTGCCTCTGCCTCAGCCTCTACCACTGTGGCTTTGTCCAGAAGGATGTCTGGAGGGATGTCCAGAAGATGTCTGGTCTAATTAGCACATTACCCTTTTATTAGTATAGATTAGTTTTATAATGAGTATCTTAAATTCTTCACACTTTAAAACAATATCCTCAAAGTACAAAAAGAAAGAAAAGGTTTTTAAAGTTTTATCATCTGGAATGTCTGATTTCTCAAAGAGGAAGAAATTATCACAGATACATCATTTCTGGATTAAAAAAATAATTACTGAGGAAGGGAAACTCATGAAGGGAGCCTTCTCACTTCTCTTGCTCCAGGAAACAGCTGGTACCCAGAACATTTCCTCTTTTTCCTCTAGGGAACCCAGATGCTGACTGTATATGTTTTTCTAGTCTAAAAATAAATATTAGGCTTATGTTTCAACTAATTCTGAGTCCAGCACGTCCAGAGGAAAATCCAGCTGCCGAACTAATGGAGCCGGCAAGCCTTGTACCGTTTCTCTTGCTTCCGTGTGAATTCACTTTTACTAGAGAGTGAATTGGTAATCTTTGAAAATTTCTATATACACAGGAAAAGTAAGAAATGAATAAATCAGACCAAGACACATGAAATTTAGGACAGAGGAGCAGGTGGGTGCGTAGGGATGCACAAAAAACTTGGGGTAATGTTTCTTTTTCAAACTGGAAGGTGTGTGGAGGGAATGCTTAGTATATTTTCTGCGCGTTTAAAGTATTTCATTAAAGATGTGAACCTCACATTGTTCAAATGAAAAGCTCAAAAGCCCACCAAGGAAAGATTCCCTCTGCAAAGACACATTGTGCACCTGCTGAGGCCAAGGCTCTGTAATAGACATTTTTTTTCAGTGGGAAAGGAAGGCATGGTCACATTGACTTTGAACTCTATGAAAGAAATGGAGTCTAGTACTCAAATAACTCTGACACGTGTCTACTGTCTCATGTGCCTGGAAAGCAGTGTAAATGCAGAGCAATAGATGTTCAACAGGAAGTGTTTTTTTCCTGGTGAGAAAGAACTGCATGGGTCAGTGGTCAATTCACCTGGGATCTGAGGATAGGAACAGTTTGGATGGAAATGATAGAGTGTGGGAATGATTCCACAAGAGGCTAAAGATATGTGCTTTTACTAGGGAGTATGTTTGTAAGAATAGTTGTAAGGGGATAAAGGAACATGACAGCAGCTTGGAAAACCTCTAGAAGTCTAGAACACATACTTTTATATTTTTTAAAATTAGGATGTTTGGCAGGAGATGGCCTGGAACCTCCTCCTGGCCATGTCACATACTGGAAGTGTGACTTTTGGCAAGTTACTCAATGTTTCCAAAGCGTATTTGATAATTGGGAATAATGGAAACCTCACCCTCCTTTTTAAAAAATAAATAAAGTAATTATGCATTCTGACATTATAAGACTTGAGATAAATGTTAGCTTTTACATTTAAGCAGTGGGAAAGAAGGCTGGAAAAGTAGGTTTGGCCATTTGGTGATGGCCATGTGGAGACAGATTTTGTAGATTTTTATAATTGATTGAAGTTGAAGAAAAAAATACAGGTGGATCAAAAGCATTAAACCAGGTTAATAGGAAGATTAATACATGGTGGTATTAATAGACATGGGACTGACTTAAAGGTCAAAGAAATGGGCTTTGTTTCAAGCAAGTTCAGTTGGAGATATCAACAGGACACATACGCAGAGGTGTGCAGGCGGTATGAATATGTAAGAAAAAGATTAGGGCTGGGGAAAGAATCTCGCTTTCCTTCCATCAGCCTCCCTTTTACCACCAGACTGCAATGGCTGAGAGATGGACTTCTAACACCAACATGGTTATGGTCTTTCAAACCAGAGTAGATGCCAAGAACAGAGTGTAAAGGTAACCCTAAAGTCACAACATCATGAAGGTTCCAAAAGGAAGAATAAAAACTATAAAAGAAAAATGTGCAAAATAAAAGAATTGGAACCGTGCTGGGGAATGGAAAACAGAAGTGAGGCGTGAAGAGTTTGAGGGGACAAAAAAGGGGTTATAAATTGTGCAAAACATGTTAACACTAAATAGGAAGGATCATTAAATATGGTGATTTTCATGGACAGATTTCAGTTTGGTACATCAATAGAATAATTCAGATTGCAAGGAATACAATGCAAGTAGGTGTTAGAGGAAGTGTTTTGATCATTATTTCAGGAAGTTTGACAGTAATACAAAGGTAATGTTGGCAGTGTCAATTCCAGAAGAAAGGGGCACATTAAGAAGTTGTCAACTATCCCAGGGTTCACTCTATTTTCTTTTCCTGGGAGCATGGAGAACAGCATGGAAAATGCTCATATGGGAAGGAAGACGGTGGATTTGATGCACATGTGCTGAGGTTGTGAGCACTAACTGCAATCACATGTACACTTATAGCAGAGAGGCAAAGTGAGATTCGACCAACCACAGAGGAGAATGGGAAGTGAAGAGTGACAAATGAGAAGATGCTGACTGTGCAGCGATGTAGCCACAAGCCTAGAAGTGCCATCAGCTATCAGAAGCTGGAAAGACCAAGGACCTTCTCCCCTGGAGAGGCTTCCTCCAGAAGGAGTGGTCCTATCAAGACCTTGACTTTGAACTTCTGACCTGTAGAACAGTGAGAGAGTAAATTTAGGTTGTTTCAAGTCAGCCAGTTTGTGGTGATTTGTTACAACAGCCACAGGAAACTAATACATTGAGGACCTTGCCAGGAGTCTCCCAATTACTCTCAGAGTTGGATCCCAGGCCTTTATGATGGCAAAGCCTAGGGCCTATATGAATAGGATTTAATATTTCCAAGCTCAGTGGGGAATACAACATATCACATTGCTTGAGGGGAATATAGCAATTTATAACAACTGATCTCCAAGCAGACTCCTGGGTTGCCATTTGGACTTGACCTTTGGAAACGCTACTTGATTTCTCTGGTCTTTGTGTTCTTCATCTCAGGTGTGTTTTACCCTATTCCCAGTATCATGCAATCATACATGTAGGTTCCAGTCTCTGTTCCATGTACCAAGGATATAGCTAAGAACAATATGCAATACAACATGCTCCTTGCCATGGAGTTTAAGCTGTATTTATGGAACAACCAAAGGGGCTTAATTTTCAAGCAGGAAGGGACTTCTTATACTAGGATGTTTTGACTCACACTTGGATAGATGCACACTGTATGTGAGTCAATTCTTTTAATTTTAGAGAAATGTTTATGTGAAGTGTGCAATTTGACAAGGAAAAAGAGTGAGGGAAAATTGTTTCTAGCTAATGTATTCTGGTGGAAATACTTGTAATTCGCAAACTACTTAAAATGCTTAGCAGCATTACCCTAGAAATAATAAAAGTAATAGTGAATTAAAGTGAATCTGACCTTGAAGTGATTGAGTGACTCCTGATTTCACAATAAATTATAGCAGGATGTTCTTGGTGACTTTCGGGCAAGAAAGCAATCTAGAGAGGTTTCTCTGTATCAAGAGTGTCACAATCCTTTCGGGGGCCTATTTGTCACTTTCTCACCTGGTGCAGCTATGAAAAGCGGGTGATGAATTTCACTTTACCTTTACCATGTCAGACATCTGCCAGATGCACTGTTAGTAGAAAATGGATTCAGCTAAAGGAAGGTAGTCCTTAACATTTTTGCCGAGCCTACATCCGAAAAGCACCTCTGATCAAATTAGGCTATATCCTAAAATTTAAAGCACAGTTTAAGTACTGGAATGGCTCGTCTTTCAGAGATGACCATTTTCCAAATGATATTTGTGGCAATAGGTCAAAGAGTCATAGATAACATTTTTTAGAAAGCCGACTCAGGCCTATGAAAAGGTGTCAAGACCAGGGAGGGAAAAGGGTTCTAAATCTATTAGTGACTTTATGCCTCCATAGAGCAGTGTGCACTGTAACCTAAAGCACACTCATCACATTTATCATATTGGAACATAGAGTTGTTTAAATGGAGTCTGAAACCTCTGCCCATCAGCTTTACTTTCATTCCACCAATTGTTCATTCATTCAACCAACAGTTGTTAGAAATCTGTCATGCGTCTGGTCCTTGGAGTTATAGACCACAGGGACCATCTCTTCCAGCAACACAGTATTTGCAGGATGACAGACCTGAAAATAGATAATGACCAGAGGAGCTGGAGGAAATGCCTAGCACAGTGCCTAAGACAGTTAAAGGAAAACATTATGGATGACTAGGTTGAATCTGGAAAGAGGAATAGGAATAAGTGTGGCAGAAAAATGGAGAAGAAGGTTTCAGAAAAAAGAAACATGTGTAGAAGCTCGAGATGGATGACTACTGTATGTATTTTAGAACCCAAAATAGCTAGCATTGTCTGCCCTGTGAGGAAGGTCAGTATGGTGTAAAAGGGCTGGTGACAATGGCTGGCTATGGCTTTCATGCTGGCATCCTCAGTGGTTAGAATTGGGCTGGAGCTACATACATTCTTGATAACTTTGCTGGATAGAACAGAAAAAGACCTATGTAAGGTGTAAGGACACCAGTTTCATACTTGGCTGCCACTGAATGTCTAGATGTCCTGGGGATTTTTTTTTATTTATTCAGTGTCTGCTTATGTAAGATGAAAGTGTTTGATTTTATGATTAAATATATAAAGTATTACATAGTCTCCAAAACCTTTCAACTGTACTCACTTAAAATTAAAAATGTACATGCAACTTCAATATAAAAGTTAAAAGAACATTTATAGGAATCTTATAAATCAATCAATAAAAGATAATCCCATAGAAAAATGGGAAGATATAATTAGACAATTCAGAGAGGGTAAACCTTCATGGCTAATAATTATATGAAAAGATTCTCAACCTCAATAGTAATCAGGAATATTCAAATTGAAACCACAAGAGAATTCCATTTCACATTCACCCAATTGCTAATAAAGACACCTTGTAATATTATCAAATGCTTGAAATAATACTAAGCAAAGGGAATTCTTTATGATACATTGCCAGTGGAATAAGTACATTAACACAGTGACTTTTTGCTATGATCTCATAAATATAAAGCTACTCATGCAATGTGACTTCCAGGTGTGTCCTCTGGAGCCATTCTTACAGAATGCCCCAAGGAAACATTTACATGGAAGCTCCCAACAGTATTGTCTACACTAACAAAAAAGTGTCCTACCCACTCCTATCTTAAGCCACACTGGCCATGTTCCTCCATGCCACCAACACTCATGTACCATTGGAGTCACCTTGGACTGTGGCATCACCTTCAGATGCCATGAGTCAAAACTCACTTCTGATTTCTGCACTAGGACCATTACTTTCCCAAGAACTGCATCCCTGCGATAAGATTGTGTACCTGGCAGATAATTGGGCTTTCCGTGGGCACTTGACCCAAGCTGATGTGGTCATAATTAGCTAGTTATTTATATTAATAAAAGAAAAAGAGCAAAGGAAAGTCAGACATTGAAAGGGAAGCTACACCAGGAAGATACAGCTTCACACATTGTTCCTCCAAGGGGATTAGCACCCTCCCCACCCTGTCCAGTACTGGATTGCTAGGGGAAGCAGGGGTAGAAAGGCACAAGCACAGTGAAATTGGGGTGATGTAGGGAAGATGCTTGCCTGTCAATCTAGCCTGGAAAACAATGGATTGGCTACAGGGTGGGTCCCATCGGAAATTCATGAAATCTGGGAAAGTCAAAATCCTCAAAGAGATCCCTCTCTCTTGTTTACTCTGGTTCTCTTCTGCTCTGTGACCTGCACTGGCCTGTGTATTTGCTTGTTCTCTCTCCATAGCCATGTGGCCTTAAGCAGCCATGGATCATGCGAACCCCACACACAATGAACTGCAGCTGGGAATACAAGCTGAGCTAGCTAGCTGCTCGACTGGACTGGACTTTAATATGGAACAGAAATTCTGAGCAGTGGCCTTAATTCTGGCCCTGCTAATTATAAGACTGGTCTTCTTCCATGGTGAGACAGACAGAATTGGGACTTTGGAGGAGAGCCCCCTCCATTTTACATCATCAATAAAACTGTCTATGAAACCCCGTCCTGCCATAGGGGCCTCAGGAACTTCTCTTCCTCGTGGCACCCCAAGGACTCCACTTCCACAGATAACAAAACTAGACCAATGAAATGGGTATTTGGAATTAGATCTGAGACCTGTCCGTCAGTCTCATCTGGAGTCTCCAAAGGAAGTAGAAGAACCTCAGAAGCTCATCTGGGTGACGGTGTACCACCTGCAGTTTAGGGAGGAGGCTGCAGGAGCCTGTGCGCTGGGTCCAGAGGCAGAGATAAGAGACAGAGAAGAGCAATGACAGGTTTACAGATAGTTCAGGTCGCAGCTCCCGTGCAGCCAGTCAGCGTTCCTGCACTGAGAGATAGCCTCGCTTCCTTGTAATGAGTTCCCTCTTCCTAGTCAGCAGCGGGCTGCTCTCTGCTACTTTTACATTAAGAGTCTTGGCTGAGATTCCCCAGATACATTTCCCCAAATGGTACGATAGGAACTACGTAATGGTTATAATACAGCACTGTTCTGTGAACCTTTGCACAGTTTCACATTCTTTCTATGAGAAAAATATATTCAGGTTTCAAATGACGACTCTTATGTGTTTTGAAGAACTTGCTTGGAAGCTCTGCTTGTACAATTATTTTTGCTTCCCTTTAACACCAGTATAGACATTATTGCTCACTTGATAAATGACATGAGATGCAGCTAATGCTTCCACCTAAACTGTCCCAGCACATGAATCAGGCACACCGACACAACTGCTGTTTCCTAAAAGCCATTAAAAATGGTATTGAAGATGCTTTAAAAGAAAAACAAAGCAAAGTTAAATTTATTATAACCCTAGAAGTATCACTCCACCTCTCCCCATCAGTTTCATGACTATAAAACTTTCAAAATTAAAAAAAAAATGTTTAGCCTGGAGACTTTTCTTTTTCCTTTCTTTCTTTATTTTTATTTTTATTTTTTTATTGCTAATTTCTGCAGGGATTGACCAAGAGTTTCCAGCAGGAAGGAGCTCCTGGGTGAGTAATTTCCATTTAGGTCATTTAGCTCAAGGATTGCATTCTTCGCATGCCTTCCAGCTTCTCCGCTTGTCAATCTGCGAAGGCTCTTGTTTTGAACCCCATGCAGCCTCTCATTCCAGCAACCTTCCTGTTCCCACCTGGTCACCAGGAGGCTGATGGGATCATGTACCTTCTGGTGTGAGCTGCCAGGGCTCCACACTTCCACAAGCTGAGCAGAGATGTGAACTCATTTGAAATGTTTATTGCATTTTATGATTTCAGTTCATTTCCTGCTCCTGTGAGGTTACCAGGCTATTTGCTGGAATATGAAAGTACACAGGGGCCCTCCAGTGATGAAGTAATTTAATATTTTGGGTAAAAATTCTCAAAGACCTTTGCAGTTATGCCCCATCAGAAAAGAACATTTACACTGGGTCCAGAGAACTGTCAGCTCTGGCGGACAACATCTGTGCAAAACACAGGGTTTCTCAAAGAGGTTTCAAAAGACTCAGTGGTGAAAGACCTCTTGAATAAAATTTAGTTTATGAAAACTAAAAACCACACCGAATAAGAAGCCATTGATTTCATTCACTTAATGTTTATGTAGATATAAATATCTTTATTATACACACTAGTACATACATATCTTTACCACCCCATTTCTGTATGGACTGCCTAAGTAACAATGTCACTTAAAGATCACTCCAGATCAACTTATCAACCTCCTTCCTCTTATAATAAAACATTGTTTTTTTATAGATATGTATACAGAAGCAAATAAAAAATACAATACTTCACAATTTTATGACACAACCACCTTTCTTAGCAGTAATAATGAAACTAATGTAAAATAGGTACATGCTTAGAAAAATACAAGCATTTAACAGTAACATGCAAAATGAAAAATATAAACTCCCTATTTATTTCCATTCCTGCTCCCCAAGAGTAACACTAGAAGCAATTTCTTCTTATTATTAAATGAACAGTATGCTTAGACTGACAAAAATAAAAGCAAGCAGCACATTTTATAATTTAATATCTGTGGCATCTTTTAATGTTACAAGTTATAAACTGTTTTAATTATTACTCTTTGAAAATACACATTATAAATGTTTGACCTCATCACCCTAACTTTTCTTTTTCTATCATCCCAATCCTACCCTGAAGTCTCCTGTCAATTCCCATATTTTTTTAGTTTTGTTTGATTTGGTTTTTCTGGGATAGATATTGGTATTATTTTGCCAAGTCTGTTTCCCCCACACAAAATAATAACAATGTGGATTAAATTTTATTTACACTTATATATAATATTGGTGTTTCTAATGCCATTGGTGAATTCTAGTGAACTTATTTCTTCTGAATTAATCTTTGAACATGTTATTTCTTTTTCTTCTTTATTACATTACCCAGGGCCCCAGGGCAGTGTTGGGAAGAAGTGCTGATGAGAATCTTCAACTTGGTTGCAAGCTTAAGGGGAAAGAGTTTACTATTCATTCCCACAGTGAATGTGATGTGAACGAAAGGTTTTGATAGATATACTTTATCAGATCATGAAAGTTTCCTTCTCATCTTACTTAGCTAATTTTTAATATGAATCTCTATTGAGAACCATCTGTTGTTTTTGTTTATTTTGTTAATTTTAGTGACTTCCATTTATTGATGTTTTAATGTTAAACAAATCTTTGCAATAGTTCCTGAATCTCATAGTTCCAAGTTGATCATGATATATGATCCCTTGTATATATGGAATATGATTTATTATAATTTTGTTCAAGATTTTTGCCTTTGCTCATGAAAAACCCTAGCCTTCAATTTTTCTTATAATGACCTTGTTAGTTTTACCATCAAGGTCATGCAAACCTCGAAAATAATCTAGGCAGTCATATCTTATTCTATTTTATAAAAGCGTTTCTATGACATTTGTGTTATTTATTTATTTATTTTGTTAAATATTTGGAAAATTCACCAGGGAAGCCATTCTTATCTGGAACTCTCTTTGTAAAAAAAAAAATTCTTAACTTTACCTTCCAAATAATATAGGAATATTCACTTTCTTCTTCCAATTTTATTTCATTTTTCAAATTATTTGTCTATCTTCATAAAATTTGTTGATGCTCCCCAAGAGTAACATCAACTTCATAAAGTAGTTGATGATTGTGGTAGATTTATATGTGGCTCCATTTTTCCTTTCTCCATATTCTTCTCACTATATGCTTGTCCTAACCTCCTAGCATGGCACAACTTAATCAGCAGAGAACTTCCAGACACATGAGAAATAATGAAGGATTTTTGTTTTAAGCCACTGAGTTTTAGGATGACTTATTTTATAATAGTCAATAAAATAAAACTCCATAATTTGCTTTGCTATATGTATGCATGCAGTTAGGTGATATGGTTGATTTGTGGTTTCTGCTCTTTTTCTGTATCAGTCTTGCTAGAGATTTAACAAATTAATTGATCTTTCCAAAAACACTGTTTTTTGCCTCAACCAGTTTTGCTCAGTGAATAGTGCGTTGGCCTGCAGACTCAAAGGTTCCAGGTTCAATTCTAGTCAAGGGCATGTACTTTGGTTGCAGACACATCCCCAGTAGGAGGTGTCCAGGAGGCAGCTGATCCATGTTTCTCTCTCATCGATGTTTCTAACTCTCTATTTCTCTCCCTTCCTCTCTGTAAAAAATCAATAAAATATATTAAATATATTTTAAAAAATACAATTTTTTGCTATTGCATGTCTGTTTTCTATTTCTTAGAATTTTGCTCTTTTATTTTATTGCCCTCCTACTTTCTAAGGATTTGATTTACTGTCTTTCCTAATTCAAATATTACTTTTCTTCATCCTGTAATAGTAGAGCTTTCAATTCATGTATGTGAGGTATTTTGTTTTGCTCCAGATATATTTCATATTATTTTTCTTTATTAATAAACAGGAATTCTTTCTGAAGACATGTTTTCCAGGCCATTAGTCCTTATCCTATTGTTTATGATCTTTTATTCCAACCATCTAATACACTGTTAGCTTTACTCTTGTATTCATCATTCTCAAAATTCTATTTAACAATTTTGATAGATTTCAAGTCTCTCCTGCAATCCTCCATCTTTTTCTGTATTTTCTTTATATTCTAATAACTATGATATCTGAATCATCTATGGATCTACAATTGTTAACTTCTATTTTCTTTTATCTCTAGTTTGTTTATCCACACTTCAGCATGTTTCATATTTTTTATTAGATCCTGGACACAATGGGTAAAAATTATAGTGGTTCCTTCAAAAATGCTTAGTTTTTCTGTTGCGGGTAGACAGGGGTCCTACTGAGTTCACTTGGTCCTGTTGGCAGGTTTTGGTAGGCGTGATTATTTCAGTCTCCTCCTCCTCTGCCAAGCAGTCTGCTGCTTCAGTTTTATTGTCCAGAACTGGAACATGTGAATATCCCCAGTTGCTAAAGAAGAAGGAAATAAGACATCTTACAAAATGAGCAGCGTTGGGGCTGAACCAATTTAACACCCCCAACTAAATCAAGATTCTCATGCAAAGGGGAAGGCAACAGGTATTTTATGGAGAGCGAGCACTGTCTGACATAAAATCCATGATTATTGCAAGTCATAAATGTTCTTTATAAAGCATTATGATATAAATAACATTTAGAGATGACTATTAAATGTTAAAAAAAGGATAGAATGATTAAGGTTAATGATAACTTGTCATAATACTGCATAGCATGTCTCAAATAAGTTCACCTGCATATGATGGTTTATGGTGAGTACAACACAAAATGACACTTTATTTTAAAGACTACTTTTAGAGCACTTTTGGGTTTACAACGAAGTTGAACAAAAGATGCAGAGATTTCCCACATACCCACTGACTTCACATATGCAGAGCCTCCACCATTACTAATATCCTCAAACACAGTGATATATTTTTTATAATTGATGAACCTACGCTGACACATCTATAATCACCCAAAGTCCATAGTTTATAGGAGAGTGCATTTTTACTATTATACATTCTGTGGATTTGGACAAAATACATAAGTACATGTACTCACCATTATAGTATCATACAGAATATTTTCCCGGCCCTAAAAATCTGTACTCCACTTATTCAACCCCTCACTCTCACAAACCTTGGCAACCACTGATCTTTTTACTGTCTCTGGAGTTTTGCCTTTTCCAGAATGACATATAGAGAAGTCTCCCCTTATCCATAGGGGATACATTTCCAGATCCCCGGTGAATACCTGAAATCAGAATAGATATTACTGAACCCAATATATACTATCTTTGCCCTATATATACACACATACACATCATGGCTTCTCTTTGGCATATCCCAATTGCCAGCATCACCACTCCTGTGCTTTTGGGGTCATTACCAAATAAAAATAGTGGTAACTTGAACAAAAGCATTGTGATGCCCTGACAGTCAATCTGATAACCAAGATGTCTTCTAAGTGACTCAAGTGTGAAGGGTGTGTACGGTGTAAATACGCTAGACAAAGGGATGATTCACATTCTGGGCAGGGTGGAGTGGGTTGGCGCAAGATTTCATCATGATACTCAGAATGATGTGCAATTTAACACTTATGAGTTGTTTGTTTCTGAAAATTTTATTTAATATTTCCCGATTACGTTTGACCTCAGGTAACTGAAACCACAGAAAGTAAAACTACCGATAAGGGAAATTGCTGTGGTTGGCATCATACAGTATGTTCCCTTTTCAGATTGGCTTCTTTCACTTAATAATATGCCCTTAAGGTTCCTGCATATGTTTTTAATAGAGGCCCTCGGCCTGGCCTATGCCCTTTCGCAATCCGGGACTCCTCAGGGGCTGTCGGAGGCCTGGTGTACGGATTCAGCCTAATCCCCACAGTCAAGGCCAAGGGACTCTACAGGTCCATGAATCCATGCACTGGGCCTCTAGTATGCATATAAGATCTTTGGTTAATCTTCTTCCACCCTCTCCCCTCTCCCCTTCCATCAGTCTGTTCCATGTTTCCATGCCTATGCATTGAGCATCTGCTCCCTGCTGGTCAGTGTGAGTCATAGTTACCAGTCGAATGGTGGAATGGTCAAATAGTTGGACACGTAGCATATTATCCTTTTATATATATACTAGAGAGAGGCCCGGTGCACAAAATTTGTGCATGGGGGCAGGGGTGGTGTCCTTAAGCCCAGCCTGCTCCCTGTCCAATCTAGGACTCCTCGAGGGATGTCCAAGGGCAGTTGGACATCCCCCTCACAATCCAGGACTGCTGGCTCTAAACTACTTGCCCACCTTCCTGATTGCCCCTAACTGCTTCTGCCTGCCAGCCTGATCATCCCCTAAACACTCCCCTGCCAGCCTGATTGATGCCTAACTGCTCCCCTGCCAGCCTATTTCCCCCTAACTGCCCTCCCCTCAACTGTCCTTGCCTACAGACCCAGTCACCCCCAACTTCCCCTCTCTGCTGGCCTGGTCACCCCTAACTGTCCTCCCCTGCAGGCTTGATCACCCAACTGCTCTCTCTTGCAGGTCTGGTCCCCTCCAACTGCCCTCCCCTGCTCGCCATCTTGTGGTGGCCATCTTGTGTCCACATGGGGACAGGATCTTCTGACCACATGGGGGCAGTCATCTTGTGTGTTGGAGTGATGGTCAATCTGCATATTACTCTTTTATTAGATAGGATAGAGGCCTGGTGCATGGGTGGGGACCAGCTGGTTTGCCCTGAAGGGTGTCCTGGATCAGGGTGGGTGTTCCCTTGGGGTGTGAAGTGGCCTGGGCAAGGGGCCTGTGGTGGTTTGCAGGCCAGCCATGCCACCAAGCAACCCAAGTGGAGGCCCTGGTATCTGGGATTTATTTATTTTCTACAATTGAAACTTTCTAGCCTGGAGTGGAGCCAAGCCTTCTGCTGGCACAGCCATTGAAACTTTGTTGCCTTAAGTGGAGGTCTGCGTCAGCCAGGGTGTGTGGAAAGCGTGGCTTCCTCCATTGCCAAGGCCAACCTAAGTCTCCCTCCTCCTCTCTCTGTGGCTATAGCCATCTTGGTTGGGTTAATTTGCATACTCGCTCTTATGGACTGGTAGACGTGGCTGATGGACATGGCTGGTGGGTGTAGAGGAGGTACAGTCAATTTGCATATTACTCTTTTATTAGATAGGATAGCTAATTTTTAATTTTTTTCAGTGCTGAATACTAGTACATTGTCTGGATATATCCTCCTTGGGTTCAACAGAATGGGTATAATGTTTACTAGACAGTCTCACAGAATTCAGGGAAACACTCATGTGCCCGTTTATTATACAACAGAGAACATGGGCCAAGTCCAGAGGAGTCACAGAAGTATCTCTTCCCCCAGAGTGGGGGTCCACCATCCTCCTTGCACACATATGTATTAACTAGCCCAGAAGTTCTCCAAATCCTATAGCTATGGATTTTTTATGGCTTCATCATGTAGCCATGATCAGTTATTACCCACATCTTCAGCCTCTCTCCCCCCTCTGGAGGATGATAGATGGGGCTGAATGTTCTTAGCTTCTAATCCTGGCTTAGTCTTTGTGATGACCATGCCCCATTCTGAAATTATCTAGAAGCCCACCAAGAGATGTTCCAATGACACAGGAAATTCCAAGGGATTTAGGAGCTCTGTGTCAGGAAGCAGGGCCAAAGAGCAAATATTAAAAAATTTGGTCTAACATGGCTGTCGTAATTACAAAGGCTTTGAGGAGCTTTGGACAGGAGCCAGAGAGAAAGACCAAAATATGTATTTAAAAAAATTATTAATTAATTTTATAGAGAGAAAAAGAGAAAGGAAGAGAGACAAAGGAAGGGAGAGAGAGAAAGAGAGAAACATCTACTTGTTGTTCCACTTATTTATGTACTTACTGGTTGATTCTTGTATGTGCCCTGACAAGGGATTGAACCTACAACCTTGGTATATCGAGATGATGCTCTAATCAGCTAACCCACCTGGCCAGGGCCACAATATGTAGTTTTATGATATCATAATGCTTCAATTATAGATTGGAGATGTGAGAGCCTGCTATGTTGGCTATAGAACTGGAGAATCTCACCCCACCCAAGACTACCTGTTTCTATGCTCTCAGAACTTGCAAATGAGTCTTGGTCCACTGCCTGCCAGGTTTTGTTTGGATTGAATGCAGACATTTCTTCATGTGCTATGACAGCATTCTGAATTAGTTTGTAATCCATGTACCTACACAGGTTATGGTGGAAAAGTTCCATTCTCAAGTTGCATTCCTGGTTTTAATGGGTTATTTCTTCTAAAACCTCAGCTTGCTTTATTTCAGTGACTATTTTGATTAATATTTTAAAATAACTTTTCCCATCATATAAGGCCCTAAGCTAACTGCTAAATTGAAATGAAATTTCTGAAACTCAAAGTTAATTCTTTCATAAGTAGAGATGCAGTTACATCATTCTATGTGTTCAGGAGAGGAAATATTTTTACATATAAAACTGAGGGAATGTGGGAAGATTGGTTTTAAACTGAAAGCTTTTAGGCCATTTTGATAGAGTGGAGAAAAGTTGAAAAGATGGTGAGGTATGGTGTTCCAAACAGCAAGATAAAAAAATGTTAAAAAAAAAAGAAAAGAAAAACAACAAAAAACCTATAGATAGATTTTTAGCTAGAGGTGTTTTTTTTTTAAACATATTAAAAAATAAAATCCCATAAAGGGCAATATATAAAGTGTTACTGTTGTGAACATAAATATGAACCATAAAAGAACACAATAAAGGATAACTAGCATATATACAAGACACTTGAGATCTACAAAACGTAATAATATTTTTCTATGATAAAAATATTTTGTATATTGGAACATGATATGCATTCAGTAAAATTTTAAAATATAAAACCCTAGTGATACATAACTTAAATTTAAACATTGAAGCATGTTTTAAATACTCTTTTGAACATTTTTACTTTAGAATGTTACATATTTTATTATCAAGAAGAAACACATCCTTATTATATCCATTTTGAAGTAGCAGAGAAAACAATGTATTACCTATGATATTCAGATAAAATTAGGTCTTTCCCTGGCAGTGAATCTTTTTTATTTAGTTGAAGAGGAAATGATCATCCCTGGCATAGATGAGAAAAATACTCCCTTATTCTCCATTAAGGTTTATTAGCATTATTATAATGGTTATCTTTTATTTTAAGCAACCCATTATTCCTTCAGAAAACCATTGTATGACCATATTTACTCTAGATTGAGCTGATTTAAATCTCAACGCATGTTCCC
Organism: Lasiurus cinereus; assembly: GCA_011751065.1. Taxonomy (NCBI): domain Eukaryota; kingdom Metazoa; phylum Chordata; class Mammalia; order Chiroptera; family Vespertilionidae; genus Lasiurus; species Lasiurus cinereus. The sequence continues at coordinate 2,003,005 of JAAGEH010000079.1, read as the reverse complement.
ACACTCTCGGAGAAACTTCAGCTACTTGCTCCCAACCCAGAGCTCTGCCCACCCACATTTAATCCCTCTAAACATCAGGCTCAGTCCTCTGACGCAGAGGCTCAACCTTGCTGCAAACCTCTCCAGTTTTGTCCTGATGCCTATCAGAAGTCAGTTTTGCTCCTTGGGACTCAAGAAATAATACAACCTTACAGGGCGGTGGTCAATTTAGGGATCACCAGTCTCTATGGTGAATGAACCCCAAGTGGGGAAATGAGGTACCAGACCTTGTGAGAGTGAAATAAATTGGAGCAAATAGGAAGATGGAAGCTGTTAAGGGGATCTCTTAAAAAGTTACTCTTTGTGTCATTCAGTCACTCAAGTATTTACTGGGTGAGTACAATGTTGTAGATTCTAGGAACATAATGAATGGTGAGGAGATAAAGACCAGAAATGTCTTTGCGGGGCTTATAGTTTAAGATTAGGAGACATTCAAACTCAAGGCACAATACATTGTATACCTTTGTTCTTAAAACTTCTTTCTACTCTGTACATGAGGGAAGAAATGAACATAAAAAAATGAAACAAACAAACAAAAGAAACCCCACTGGGCTGAGACATACAGCTGATTATATTAATTCTTCCTTGGAGGACCTAGTTTGAAAAGAACAGATTTAAGTACCAATTTTAAGAAAAAATTTGCTTTATGAATCCATTCTGGGCAATTGCTGAAAAAGGCTGAAGGAATGAATAAGCTTTCAGAGGTATTTAGAAAGAACCACAGCAGCATCCTCAATGGGGAAAAAAATCTCTCATCACAGTCATCATTAGTTATTATTTGGGCTTCTCAGTATTCAAGCTCCTTTCCTATGTTTGCAGAATCCCTCCTTATGCAAGGGTTGGTGGGATCAATGTAAGCATTTCAGTGCATTTGTTAGGAGGCCTTTGTGTACTGAAAAGATTATTCAGAAGACAACCTTTTGAAAAGAATTAATAATTAATTGTTAAAACTTCAAATCCAAAAATCTAATTTCTCTTTAAACTTTAATGTCAAGTTATGCATCTAATTATTCTATTTATAAATCAACAAAATCTTGGCCATCAGTTTTTTAAGGCAGCCTGGAGTAACTACTTGGTCTTATTTCCAAATGTGATATGTCAGATTCTTTGAAATAATTTTAACTAAGTTTACAATTTAGTATTGCTGATTTTATTTTTAAGAACTATTTTCTGACTGACAGAAAAAAGAAATCTTCAATACTCTGGCAAATTTTGCAATGTAATGAATATAAACATTATGAAATTATCTTCTCAGACAATTTGATTCATAGCTCGGGTCAGACTTTTGCTGCAGAGAAATAGGCTTTCTAAACAGTTCAAAGAATTCACCTTAGTAGGCTTTTATAAATAGGAAGGTGGTTAGAAAATTTTAGCCTGGATTTTTAAAATTGTGGTTAAGGTGACATTACAAAACTAGATAAACAGAGATTAAAAGTCCTGAGACATTTCACAAGGAAGAAAGTCAGCTGAGGGGTTCTTAGAAGAGGTTCTTAATATCTATCAGAAAACTGTTCAAGCATTTTATCATGTACTAGAAGCCTGGTGCATGAAATTTGTGCATGGAGGGGGTGTCCCTCAGCCCAGCCTGTACCCTCTCCAAGCTGGGACTTCTCGAGGGATGTCTGACTGCCCATTTAGGCCCTTGGACATCCCTCTCACAATCCAAGACTGCTGGCTCCCAACTGCTCACTTGCCTGCCTTCCTGATTGCCCCTAAGCACTTCTCCCTGCCAGCCTGATCACCCCCTAACTACTCCCATGCCAGCCTGATTGATGCCTAACTGATCCACTGCTGTCTGTTTGCCTCTAACTGCCCTCCCCCACAGGCCTGGTCACCCCTAACTGCCCTCCGCTTCAGGCTTGATCACCCCCAACTGCCCTCTCTTGAAGGCCTGGTCCCTCCCAAATACCCTCCCGTGCTGGACTGATTGCCCACAACTGCCCTTCCTTCCGGGCCTGGTCCCTCCCAACTGTCTTCTCCTGCTGACCATTTTGTGGTGGTCATCTTGTATCCACATGAGGGCAGGATCTTTGACCATATGAGGGAAGCCATCTTATGTGTTGGAGTGATGGTCAATCTACATATTACTCTTTTATTAGATAGAATAGAGGCCTGGTGCATAGATGGGGGCCAGCTGGTTTTCCCTGAAGGGTGTTCCAGATCAGGGTGAGGGTTCCCTTGGGGGTTAGGGCGGCCTGGGCAAGGGGCCTGTAGTGGTTTGCAGGCTGGCTATGCCCCTTGGTAACCCAAGCAGAGGCCCTGGTATCTGGGATTTATTTATCTTCTATAATTGAAACTTTGTAGCTTGGAGCAGAGCAAAACTTCTTGCTTGCTTCGTGGTGGACAGCCATTTCTGTTAGGATTTATTTATCTTCTATAATTGAAATTTTGTATTTTTAAGTGGATGCCAAGACAGGCCAGGGCTGCAGAAAACATGGCTTCCTCTATCACAAGGGGCAACCCTAGCCTCCTGCTTTCTCCAGCTCTGTGGCTGCCAGCATTTTTATTGGGATTTATTTTATCTTCTATAATTGAAACTTTGTAGCCTTGAATGGAGGCCTGAACCCGCCAGGGTGTATGGAAAGCTTGGCTTTCTCCATTGCTGGGGAAACCAGAGCTTCCCTCCTTCTTGTTCCGTGGCTGCAGCCATCTTGGTTGGGGTTAATTTGCATACTTGCTCCTGATGGGCTGGTGGGTGTGGCTTGTGGGTATAGTGGAGTGATGGTTAATTTCCATATTATTCTTTTATTAGATAGGGTGTTAATAATCATGTTCCAGAAGGGGCTTCTGGTCACATCATACTGCAGAATTCTGCCTCAGCTCCCAACAGAACACTTTTCTTTCTCAAGATAGTGAATCTTAAAGTAACATACATGTTCCAATATCATGCTAAATTTCTACCTAAAGTTTTAATCAAATAAATGGCCCAACTAAACATGCTTAATTTGAGTTACTCTAGCATAGCATAGTACCTTTGATGTTATAAATATTTAATATGCTAAATTGCAAAGTATCCTCCTTAACACAAAAATGCTAACATTGCCAATTGGATTCCCCTAAACATTTTCATAGAGGATTAGATATTCCCAGGGTTAAAAGATGCTTATGAACTAGAAAGGTACTAATCCTGCTGATTGAAATTACTTACTGATTAGAAATTTCATCTGAGTTTGAAGTTCGGGGCTTTCTATGCACAGGAATGATTTTTCCCCATACCTGCTAAACCCCTTCACCCCTTTTTTGTTTTGTCAGTGCTCACCTGAGGATATTTTTTCCCATTGCTTTTCAGAGAAAGTAGAAGGGAGGGAGGAAGAGAAGACAGAGGAGAGAGGGAGAGGGAGAAAGAGAGAGAGATTGAGGAAGAGGGAGAGGGAAAGGGAGAGGGAGAAGGAGAGGGAAAGAGAGAGAGGGAGAGGGAGAGAGAGAGGGAGTTGGGGAGGGAGAGGGAGAGGGAGAGAAACATAATGCTAGAGAGACACATTGACTAGTGGCCTCTTGCATGAGCCCTGACAGAGGGTGAGAGTGAACCTGCAACCTAAGACCCTTTTTATAGTCACTATGTCTAAGTCTTTAAGAGAAGGTTGCTGTCCTATTCCATATATTACTTGTCCCCCAATTTAAAAGTAAGAATGATCTATTTCTCCCATCTACCAGTAAAAGACTCTTGGAGCTTCCCTAGTAGATAGGAGAAATAGTTACCTAAGATTGTAGGTAACTTTGTTCAATGGTGTATTTTGTAGGAAACCAATTCCAACATGTCATAATTACAAGAGTTTCAGCAAAAGGTTGGTGAAGCTTAGTGGACTCAACAATGGCAGAGCCACATATGTAGTTTACCTGTTGGACTGGCTAAAAAACATCTCCCCCAAACCTGAATAGAATTGTCTGCCAGACAGCTCAGGGCATCTTAATCTGCACGTTATTGCCTCCTGTTGACCAAACGCCTGAACAGCTGTAGGCTATTCCCCAATCTGACAATGCTTCTGTAAACCCTACCCTTTGAAATCCTACCCTTTGAAGTGTATTATCTCCATCTTGCCTTAGGACAAATTGTGTTAATAAAAGTAGGGTCCTGAGTCAAGGAGTAGTCTTTAGCTCCTTTAGCTGAATCAGCTCCTCTGACCCCCAGTGCCTTTCAAAACTATCTCTTGTTCTTGGACTCCTTTTTAATGATCTACGCACAACTCCTTTCTCCAGATTGCTGAACCCTTCATAATGCTGGGACAAGAACCCCAGCACTAAGGAATACCCACCCAGGGGCACCAATATTAATGGCAACCATGAAGGACCCCAATAGCATTGTAATGGATCTGCCTAGCTCTAACGATATATTGATATTCCAATAAATTCTTCACATCCTGAAGTGGTTCTGTTTTAACCTTTTGAATTTGATGGAGTCTTTTCCTAGTCTCAGTTAGTGACACCTGATGTGCAGTTAAGGTGTAGGTGTTGTGGTGGCCATGATGGTGTCCTGAATGCAATGGTGACAGGTGTGTTATCCACACCAGTGGGCTCCTGTGGCATAATCTTGCAGTAATTCCTCCCAACTACCTTCTTTTGTTTCTTGTCACTCTTCAAATCTAGTTCTCCATCTCAATGTTTCTCAATAGCCTTCCAACATACAGTAGTTTTCCCTTATCTGTGGTTTTGCTTCCTGTGGTTTCAGTTATCCTCAGTCAACCCAGGTCAGAAAATATTCAATGGATCGTCCCAGTAATAAACAATTCTTAACTTATGAATTGCTTGCCATTATGATGAAATGCTAGCATGATGAAATCTCCTGCTGTTCTGCTCCAGCCCGCCCAGGACATGAATCATCCCCTTTGTTAACCAGCCCCTTAATTACTTAGTAGTCATCCTGGTTACCAATCAGGTCAGTTCTCAGAAAGGGACACCACATTCATATAATTTTTATTACAGATATTTTTATAATTGTTTTGTTTTATTACTGTTATTGTTAATCTCCAACATTGGGGTTGTCTGGACCTGTGTGGTCTGTTTCCAGTTCTGTGGCTGGCTAAATGTGTGACCAGGGGCAGGCTACTTCTCACTCTTGGTCTCTACTTCCTCTGCTATGGTGTGAGAGGGCAGGACTAGAAGATCCCTGAGTTTCTGTTGTCACATTGAACAAATCATGTAGTGTTTAGGGATTTCCTAGCAACAGGGGAGACACAAATCCAGGCAAAGTAGTGTGAAGACCAGGGAAACGACCCAAGACCTGGTAGTTGTCTGTCCAGATGACAACTCCCTGAGGGCTTTCTTGCTCTCCTGAAGATCCCACACTCTAGGAAGAACTAGATGAGGCACATTGGGCATGGATAATAAAAACAGGGAACCTGGTAATGGGTAGGGTGTGAGAAACTTTAGTGAGAAACTTTCCCCAGAGGTCAGGGGCCTGGGAACAGATGCAGTTCTGGGTGTAGTCAGCTCATGGTTGATGCTGTTCATACTCTGGACAGACATCATTTCAACGGGGATTAAGATTGCAGACTTTTAAGCAAAAAATCTGCACATTTGATATTTTAAGAATTTATAACATGAAAGAGGCTCTAACCAATTAAAATAAAAGGTTTTGAGATTCTTCTTTATAACACCAAATTGAATAATAGTTTTAAGCTACTGTATTTTTAAAAGATATTTTTTATTTTAGGAATATTTTTGATTTACCTAAAAAATGTGTAGTACAAAATTTTTATAGACCCCCACACACCCACACAAATCCCCCTATTGTTATCAACTTAGGTTAGTGTGGTACATTAGTTATAATTAATGAAACAATGTAGAATATATTTTAACAAGAGGATGCTGATTCTGCATAAAAATTTAAAGGGTGATGGGTCACTGCTAGGATTTGCTGATTTCAGAGAGGAAGGGAGAGTGAGAAAGCAATGGAAACATCAATGTTGAGAGAGAATCATTGATTGCCTGTCTCCTGCATACCCTACACTGGGGATGGAGCCCACAACCTGCCCTGACTGGAATTAAACCTCAATCTCCTGGTTCATAGGTCTATGTTCAACCACTGGGCAGGTTAGATATATTCTTATTATCTGAAGTCCATACTTTTTCAGATTTTATTAGTTTTTAGCCATTTTTATTTAGGATTCCCACCAAAGATAGCACACATCACTAGATTTATCTTACACCCTCAGTTGATTAGGCTTTAAGATGAAGTTAAAATATTTTACTCACTTGAAAGTAGATGTCCTTGAGATTTCATTCACAGCGAAAGCTATGATTTTACCTCATGCTGGGTTCACTTGTGGGAACAGGTCTCCAGGACCCACCTCAGCTTGATGATGACTGTGATTGTGTTATTCTCAAGGTGCTTTTGGGCAACCCATGGGGACGGTGGCCCAACAGTGTCCTTCGTCTTGAGTCTAAGTCAGACACACAACTTGGAAAAAGCAGACATACATAGAAAATAAAAACAAATAAAAACTTTCCCTCATAAAACTTCATTTTACTAACATATTCTACCTTTATACAAAGCTGCAGAAAACTTATCAGACCTAAAATTAAGCAGTTGTGGGCAGTCAGCAATGTTAACACAGTTGGACTTGGCATATACATATATTTTTGTAAAGTATATGTTTTTAGCATCATCGCTAGCTCTCTGAAATATTTGGAATAAGAAGCATTTCTGATGTACTATTGCGGGCATTACACATTGCTTAATGACTCTCAAGGAACATCTGTGCAAAAGATAAGGGTGAGTTTGTGCTGTTTCACCCAGTGGTCTGCAGGTGGAGCTGATGCTGATTCTGCATAAATATTTAAAGGGTGATGGGTCACTGCTAGGATTTGCTACACAAAGTAGGCACAGATGAAAAGAATTATCAGTGTAACGTTGCAAACCTACAGCCTATCTTTGGGAAACATTTTATTAGAAAATATGAGTGAATGTAAAATTGTGTGTATATTAGGACTCCCTCTGATGGATAACAAATGCTCTTGAGGATGGGAGGCATACCTGGCTTAGCCAGGTACTGTTAGATTCTTTCTAATGTTGTTGGACAATCTTTCCTAACAAAGAATAGGTAGGTTTCCTAATTTTTTACAAAGTTGTCAAAACATTTGGCTCTTCTGATCCGTTTTCTTTTTTCCTTTTTTTCTTTTTTCTCACAGAAATTAGAAAAGATACAAATAAACAAATAACACTACAAGCTGCCCAAGATTTGGATCTTAACAAATCTGGTGCCCATTTCCAAATCAGGAAAATTATATTGGGGATAGGATACTCACTTCCTAACTGGTCAGCTCAGCATGGACTACAGTGGTACCAGATTAAACAAGTCCAGATCGTGTTTTAACTTTTTAGCAACTCCTAAAAGCCTTTAAATTTTTTTGGCTATAAGACTGGTCATTGTTGAAAGGGATTTTTAAGAATATTTTGCAATATAATCTAAGTGAACAGAAATCAAAATAAGCCAAATATCCTATCCTATCTCTCTTCTAAGGTTCATGCAATGCTCCCTTCCATTCTCTCTGCAGACGGTGGGTGCTAACATCTGATTCTTCCCCAACCCAGTATGAGCAGACCATGTTATAGAAAAAATTGATCATTACAGTACACAAGCTCCTTTCTTTGCCTGGCTCGCTGGAAAATGATACTCTAGAATGACAATTAAGATTTGGAATTGGAGTCAAAAGGACCACAAATAAGTGTACACACTACTGACAACTCGATACAAAATTAATTGGTCAGCACAAGAGAGGAAAACGAAGTAACTCAACCCCAGGAAAAATTAATAAAAGCAAAATCTACTTCACTTCACAGGTGTTAAAGACCCATGATTCTGATACAAAGCTGTCTTAGCAACAAAGTTGAGATAATCATGGGGGACTGGGTGTTCATCATATAAAACTTTTTATTTTAGTTATATGTCACAGTGCATAGAAGATGGACGACTTCCCATCTTTGGGGAGTGTTTGCAAAAATAGACAGTGTCTCTTTCCTGACATTATGAATAATGGTGCAACCTGACTAGACATGGAAGGCTAACAATTCTCTGCAAACCATGGAGAAAAGCAGCTTGAATTGATACCAAAAGGGGCATTAGAAACCCTGCAGGTTTCTCTTCAAATCAAACCCTTATTTTCCAAGCAATTAATGCTGCTTCAAGTCTAGAGGACAATAACAAAGAGGCACACCTAAAGAAGCCCTGCTGTCTCAGACAACTGTGTTTGCTAAAGCAGCTCAGCCCCAGATCCTGGAGCAGAGATCTCCTGGGGAGTGTGAGCAGCATGGTAAGCTAGAATCCTGCTCTCTGTGTGTCCCAGGGCCCAATAGTGATGATTATTCATTCTGTTAACTAACTCCTGCCTCCCAGAGAAGACCAGGACCCTCTTGTGCTTCAGACTCTCTTCAGACATCTCCCACACATGCGTGCGCGCGAGCGCGCGCACACACACACACACACACACACACACACACACACACCAGAAATAATAATACTTATGCTATTACTAAAAATTACCAACCTCTCTCCCCCAATAACACACAAAAGAAACAGTCCAATGACACCCTACACTAGGTGGAGTATGACTTAGAAGAATGAGGCTACGTCATATACATCACATCTCAATTCAGTTTGACTCATTGTCTGACTTTAGACCTAATACCAATATAAGATAAGGGTCTTATTTCTGATATTTCTTATATCTTAGTAATGGCAACAGCTATTTCTGGTTTAATCTTAGCAACAATCACAACAACATCTATGATTCAGTCATCAGCAACTATTAATAGACATCTGGCACAGTTCTGGGTACTGGCGGACAACCCAGCAGGACTGAACACAGACCTGATTTATGGCACTTACAGGGCAAGAGAAGTGAGAGACCAACTCCAGCTATAAAGTCAGCACATGGTATATCTATGGTGCAAGCACTTGTAATGTATGGCCTGTCTATGGCTGAAAGTGAGTTGGGTAGAGACCAAGGAGGGCTGGTGCAGGGCTCAGTAATGGGGTTGCTCCAATGTTACCCTTAAATGAATGCATGTTTGAGCACAAATCAAAAGGAAGTGAAGCAATAGCTTCTCAGATAAAAAGAGAGAGTAGTCCAGGAATAGAGCATGGCAAGGCTAGAGTCCTGGAGGCAAGATGGCCCCCTGCCTGAGCAGTAAGTGTGTAGAAGCAAAGAAGGCCAGGATGAGGGCAAAGGAGGGAGAAATCAAACAGTAGAGGAAGGAGATAAGAATAGGTGGAAGAGAGATAGCACAGCTTTGTAAGTCTTTGGAAGGATCTCTGGTTTTCATTGGGAGTCAGATGGAAACCTGTGAGGGCTGAGCTGTTCCAGAAACCTGGTAGAACCCAGAACCCTGTATCCCACACATTAGAGCGATGCAAAAATATAGAATACACCCAACACAAACAAGAACAAACTACCTGACACTTAAAAGTAGATCCATGTTTTGTTGGACCTGAATCTTACCTATTTCTAAGTATGGGGGCATTTCTGTAAGAAAAAATGGATATGCATTATGAATATATATTATTTATAAAAGTGATTTTGTTAGAATAAAAATTACAACAAATTTCAAACCCACTGTATATGAATAAGTATTTTGTAAGTAATTTAATGGACGGTTCAAGGTAGGCATTGGAAGACAATTCCCATCTCACTGGAGAGAAAATGCCACAGATGCTCCCTTTTAAAATCAGGTATTTCTGCAAATACATTATGGAATGTGTCCTCTAAAAAGAATGGTATTGGGCCCATACATTTAAATATAAGGTTCAGAAAAGAGAAAACCTTGTCTTTTTGATATGAGAAGAGATAAGGTGGCCTTTGAACATCTTTGTTTTTTCAGTGATGAAGCCTCATAAGATATGGAACAGCTTCTCAATAAATCCATTTGTTTGATGAGTTAAGTCTGAATATTCAACATTAAAATTCAAATTATTCATTGAAAAGTTACACTTTAGGGCATATGAAAATAAATATCTCAACTTACAATTTATAATATACTATAAAATATTTGATTCTAAGATATGTTGTATTAAATAAGGAACTGAATAAATAACTCACCCAAGGTCATATAACTATTAATTTTGAAACTATCTGCCAACGATACCAAATAAAATTAATAAAAATGGTAATAATTATATAGGTTGTAGCAATCACTAAAGTGCATCTTTAATCAATAAGAAAATATATTTTATGCTACTCAAATCCAACCCAAATGTCAGCAGGACATATAATTAAAGTGAATCATTCCTGAAACAGTTGTTATGACTAGTCATTGTTCTTACAATAATGCATTGGTTTTAACAGTTCCCTAAGTTATACAACACAGAGGTTGTACGCAGAAATTATTACATCATGTACATCCATAATGTTTTGAGACAATGGATTTTATGATTTTCTCTACTTTTTAAAAAATTCCTTCTCCTCTTCCTTCCAAACACATTGTATGTTACAGAGACTTATTTCTATCCAGTTGAAGTCATGAGCTTGATTAATTATATTATGATGCTATCAAGGATAAAATACAATAGTCATTGGATTCTGCAAAGAATCTAGAAATAAATGTGATTCAAACTTTTAATTTTAGAAAATAGGACATTAAAACAGTAAAATGACTTCCTCCAAATTGCATTTATGAAATAAATTGCCTGGTATTTATTCTGATCTCTCCAATGTGCTGTGTTTCTCTCCTGTGCTGAATCTTCCTAAAACTTTGGTTTCATTCTCATTCTCCTTTCTTCCAGAATAAAATTTAAATTCCTAAGCCTAGCATTCAAGGCTCACTCAAGACTCATTTAACATAGATAACCATTAATAAAAATGGTAATAATTATATAGGTTGTAGCAATCACTAAAGTGCCATCTGTAGACAGGACTATGACATTTGATACAAAGATGGCACCACCTTTAACTCTAATCTTCTTGATTAACTCTGTATAATCAAAACTGGCAGATATTTTCTGGAGGGCAAAGAAAGATCATCACTCTTTTTCTCAATACTTCTGAGAAGCCAGTGATCATAGCAGAAGTTTGAAAAAAAATAAAACTGTAAATGCATGTGTGTGCACGTGCACGTGCGTGCGCACGCGCGCACACACACACACACACACACACACACACACACTTCTAGACAGCTATGCATCAACTATTTCTCCTTCTCCCTGTCTATCCAAATTCTACTTTCTTTCCTAAGGTTGGGGGAGACATGTATACTGCTTATTTTGTACCCATGCTCCTTCTCAGCTGATTCATCATTGTTTTAAGATCATTCACACATTTCCTTCAGAGAGGTAATTCAGAATGAGAAATTAAAAACTATAAATAGCAAGTTCATTAGCATTGAAAGGAAATATAATGTGGGGCAAGTTTCCATTGCCCATGGATGAACACTTTTCTAAATCACAGAAAAATGGGTGGATCCAGAAGCTCAGAATGAGGGCTCTTCACACAGTCAGCTCTAAATAAAATTATTGCTGATGTTTAAGACAACCGGAAAGAGCAGGAAGAGCAGAACAGGAGACATCAGAAATATTAATAAAATTGTCAGCACACCAATAACATGTGTCCCCTCCAATCTAAATGAAACCATGAGTACAATGTTATTCTACTTAATATGTGTTCTTAAATGAAAAACAGGGAGTATCAGTTAGATTCCCATAATATTTGTTGATGAAAGTATTATAAATTTCTCATTATTCTGCATTTTATTTATTCTATAAAATGGTGGCTTTAGCCTTAAAACACAGAATCATCCATTTATTCAGTATTGAAAAGGAACTTGACTTTTGGAGGTATAACTTCAACCTATATAATAAAAATAGGCAAATAGACTGAATGGCTGAACAACCAGTCGCTATGACACACACTTACTACCAAGGAGAAGACGCTTAATGCAGGAGCTGATCCATGTGGTCAGTGTGGTCCCACAAGGGGAGTGCTGCTCAGCCAGAAGCTGGGCTCTGCAGTAGAGTGCAGCAGCAGCAGTGGAGGTAGCCTCTCCTGCCTCTGTGGTAGCGCTAAGGATGTCTGACTAAAGCCATTAGTTGGACATCCCCTGAGGGGTTCCGGACTGTGAGAGGGTGCAGGTGGGCTGAAGGACCCCACTTCCCAAGTGCACAGGTTTTGTGCATTGGGCCTCTAATCCTCTATAATAAAAGCTTAGGTTGTGTTGCATGATGTCGCCACAAGTTGGCTACGGCCATGTTATCACAAGATGGCTGCCACAAGGTGGCCACCCCATGTTGTCACAAGATGGCCACCACAAGATGGCCACCATAAGATGGCAGCCACAATATGGCCAGCAGGGGAGGGCAGTTGTGGGTGATCAACCCTGCAGTCGAGGGCAGTTGGGGATGAACAAGCCAGCAGGGAAGGGTAGTTGGTGGTAACTGGGCCAGCAGGGGAGAGCAGTTGGGGGTGAACAGACCTTTAGGGGAGGGCAGTTGGGGAGGACCAGGCCTATAGAAGGCAGTTGGGGTTATCGGGCCAGCAGGAAATGGCAGTTGGGGCAATCGGGCCAGCAAGAAAGCAGTTAGGAGTCAATCAAGCTGGCAGGGGAGCTGTAAAGGGGTGATCAGGCAGGCTGGCAGGTGAGCAGTTTGAAGCCATCAATCCTGAATTGTGAGAGGGGTGTCCAACTGCTGGTTTAGGCCTGCTCATTGTGAAATGGGACCTAAATTGACAATTGGACAGCCTCCAACGGGTCCTAGATTGGAGAGGATGCAGGCTGGACTGAGAGACAGCCCTCCCCGTCCAGCAAGTTATATAAATGTCTAACCATCACACTGAAACTAACATGATATTGAATGTCAACTATAATGGAAAAATGTAAAAAGTAATAAAAATACTTGAGATACTTAATTATAATGAATAAAGGTCAGAATTCATTATCATTCTTATGATGTGAATTTTTAGTTTTTTTCCTAAGAGTTAAAATTTAAGAAAGCGACCAGTTTCCTTTGAGCTGCAAAAACACATTGGTAAGCTCTTTGTATGGTTAGAGTTTCCTACTAGTCTTTGTGCATGAGTTGTATCTGATTGACTCCCATACTAGTATTATTCATGGCTGTCTCCGGTCAGCAGGAGTAAGGTCTATTTACCTGAAGCCAAGCTCAGCTCATGAAAAATTTGTATGTATGAGATGAGCACATCCATCTGGTGCAAAGAAGCCTAATAGAATGTGAAAGGAAGGTACATACTGAGGCACCTGCTTCAAACTGTCTGGACTCCTGGCCTTCCAAAAGGCTTTGCTAGGCATGTGGAAATATTAACTGCACTATGATTTACTGCCTTGTTGTTCCTCACTGTCTGCTGCACACCTCTTCCATGAGGCAAATCTGTTTTCTAACTTCAGCCTCGCTGATGACCAGAAGAGAAGCAAAAAGGAGCAAGGAGAGCAAAAATTTCTACACAGAATTTTCAAGAGAGAAAAATAACTGTGATCTTCACAATATCTCTTGCTAGACTTCATTTGTAATCTTTTGAAGACATTATATTTCCTTATTTGCCAAATTGGCACACATTAAGGGCTCTTTGTTGGGTCTCTAAAAGAACAGAATGTCTTATTCTTTTACATACAGTAAACAGATGTTTCCTCTAAACAGCACAAAATTGAGAAATAGTTCTGAAACTCTATCCATTCATTGTAGCTTTGACAATCCTGGCTAACAAGAATCCCAAAAGGATGTATTGCCAGTTGTTTATGTGAGCAGATTATGTTATCAAAATATGTTTATGAAAGACCATTCATCTTTCGTTTCCTGCATACTGAGGTTCAGTTTAACTATGATTTCAGAGACAAGCATTATGGGTTTCTATTATTTATCTATGTGGGTTGTGATAAAACCGGGATTCATAAACAGACTGGTAGTATATATGTCAAACTTACTTTATTGTCTTAGTTTACTCCTACTTGGGAAGTTGAAAATAAAATGTGAAAGAGAATATATTCTTCCAGGGGTCACTGTTTAATCTTCATTTGACTGGCAGAGATCAATTTCTGTCTTTATATTTCATTCTAGAAATTAGGAAAAAGCACAAGAGTTCTTCCAACTGTTCTGGGATTTTCTTTTAAATTTTCATTCTCATCAATTACCTTGGCAAGTTAACTATGTGGTATTCTCTGAATTCCAAATGAAACAACATTTTGATGCTGAATGTCAGCAGATCCTAAGGTAATAAGTAGCAATGGACATAAAACATTATGTATCTATAGAATAATTGCTCAGGTCTCTGTAGGTGTTTTGTTTTGTTTTTAACAACCTAACAAACAAGATTGTATAAAGCCTAGCAAACTGAGAAATGCAAACCAATAGTAAAATAGAGAAAGCACTTTGAAATTACCTTGCCCGCCCTACTTCTGGCTTCTTATATCAGAGAAGGAAGACAGATCTTGGAATAAGCCAAGGATAGGGTCTTTAGTGGATATAGGCTTGGATTCTCAGGTGGTTTCCTTAGATGGTCTCAATTCTAGAAATTACCTGATATTTAGTTGTTTCATTAAGTGGGAAGTTGGCATTTGCTTAACTGACGAAGCAGTTTTGAAGATTAAAATATAGTAATAAAAAACCCAGCCCTGGACACAGCCCAAATTTTTAGCCTGAAAGTATTCCCAGTGCCCATGCTGGGGTCTATGAGAAGGTATTGCTTTACTTTCACCAAGCTGAAGAAGGGAAGACTAGAATATGCTGAGGTGAAGAGTACAGTCACGTTGCTTTCATGAAAATTAATTTACAGGCATTGATTAAGCACCTCATGTTTCTGATACCATTCTAGGTGCAAAAAGCAATAAAATATAAGATATATTAAATGATAATTGCTAAGGAAGGAAAAAATGCACCAGGAACCTATATAACATGTCGGTGGATAACATTTGAGACAGATTGGGTTGGAGGCTTCCCCTTGACTGGGACATTTGCGTAAAGCCTGCTTCCTCTCCAGAGTGAGAGAATTCCATGTCAGCAAAAGAGTGTTCCTCACAAAGGAAACAACGCATGGAGTGCTCGGGCCACAGTGAGGAGGTGTGATGGCCATGAAAACTGTCTGGACTTCCTGCTGTGGGGGCAATGGCTTGGCTGTCACTGCCCCTGGATTCATTCACCACCAAGTTCACACTGCAGCCTTACTCCCTACAGACCAACCATGGACCATGGCGGGGGCCCTAGGGCAGTCCTTTCCTAGGAAGCTTTCTCATCGTGACTTTGGAGATTTAATGATTTTTGAGGATTCTCCATTAGCCAGGTCAAAACTTTATTTGACAGATATTATTCTAACCCAGTCCTATTTGTCCCTGTCCCCTGCATCGCTGTGTGAACACTTCCCTGCTTCCTTCCCTTCTTTCACAAGCATTTGGAGAACTGCAGAACTCTCTGTAAGCACATTACAACTCTGTCCAAACACCTGTGTGAAGGAACTTGACCAAACTCTAGCATGACTTCTAGCATAAGGCTCTGTCCCTAGGATGACCCTACCCCATTAAAATACCTTCCTAAGAAAGCTCAAGATAGCCAGGAAAATTTACTATTTTTTCTAGCCAATATCTGATGATAATCTCAGATTTCCTTCTCTTAGAATATTTACTAAAAAGGGGCTTAGAATTGTGAATATGTTCTTCTTCCAACTCAGAAGCATTCTTCTCAAGGACCTGAGAGCCATTCCTTTGAAATATTATCATCAGGAAGGAGAGGGCCTCTGCCTCCCAGATTCTGCGGGGAGACAGAATTCTAACTTCAGTAACTGCCAGCTGGTAAACACAGCAGGCCCGGTCACCTGACACTGACCAACCCTTTGTCATTTTTCACTTCTCTGTCTGTGTGGAACACCTGCTCTCCCTTCTCTGACTATCTCTTTAAAATCATCAAGTCACCCCTGCACAAATTGTAATAGAACTCAGCTTTTCCGCCCTTATCAGCAGCAACTGAGCAAAATCTGTTTTCACTGCTTTAACTAATGTCCAACTGGGCTTATCTTTGATAAATTCCTACCAATAAATCTCTTGACCATCTCATTCTATCTTTGGTTCTGCTTCTAAGAGAAACTAAATTAATACAGGAGCCCAGTGTGGCTGGAGTCTCCAACAGTGGGAGTCTCAAGGAGGCAGCAGTGATTCAGGTTGTGATAAAGACTTTTATTTTGAGTGAGATGAGAAAGAAATAAAGAGATGTAAATAGAGAAGCAATATGATCTGTTTTCCTTTTTTAGTGGCAAAGACAGGAGAACCAAGAGGTGGCTATTTCAATAATCAATATGAGCAGTGGCTTATATCAGGGTGGCACCAGTGGAAGTGATGGGAAATGGCCATGGTCTGGATATATTTTTAAAGCAAAACTAAAAATATTTGCTAATTAAAAATGTTGGTTGTGGAAGAAAATGAAAGGTCTATGGAGAAAAGAAGGCCATCAATTTGAGCATGAAGATCAATGGTTCTCAACCTTTCTAATGCTGTGACCCTTTAATACAGTTCCTCATTTTGTGGTGACCCCCAACCATAAAATTATTTTCATTGCTACTTCATAACTGTAATTTTGCTACTGTTATGAATTGTAATGTAAATATCTGTGTTTTCCAATGGTCTTAGGAGACCCTGTTAGTGGTTCTCAACCTGTGGGTCGCGACTAGAGCCTAAGAATTGGGGTTAGAGAGAAGTAAACATATTCAAGGTGAGATTGGAGTTGGTAATTTCTGGATGGAAGCAACCAGTGAGAGGAGAAGTTATGATGGTGCTAAAGTGTTCAATTGACACAATCATTTCCTGACTTTGGAAACATGGAATGCAGAAATGTTGAGTGGGAAATATCACTTTGGACTAGTTTATTCCCAAGTGTTCAAAGATATTTAACTGAACATGTTAAAGAGCCACTTGACACACTGGTTTTAATTTTCAAAATCAGATCAAAATTGAAGATTTGGGGAGTCATTGTCTACTCAATATTTATTCACCCTTCTCAATTGCTTTCAGGACTTCAATTTGCTACAAAAAGATAATATGCCCAGCTAAAAATGCACACTTCTCACACTTAATGTCATTTGGGGTTAGCCATATGATTCATTTACTCCAATGAGACTTAAAGGAACTTATTTAGGAGCTGCAGGGAAAGCCTTTGTTTTTGTGACACATACACTGCTCTCTTTCCCACTTGCCCTTCTGCTTCTGCTCTGCCAGAGGAACCAGGGTATATCTGGAGATGCAGTCCTGCATTACAATTACATTTCTAATATAAGTGGTGGTTGACATGAAGGGAGTGGATAAAATGTAGGAGAAACAGAAAGAAAGAATGTAGACAAGAAGCAGATATATTCACATACAAATTTTAAGCAACTTCAAAATTGAATGATTAGAGGAGAGTGATGAAAGAAATAAATGAGACTGAGTAACTAAAGATGCTGAAAAACATGACAATATGAAGGGAGAGAAGGTAAGGAAAGAGAATGTTTCAACAAAGAAGGAGTGGTTGATCATTTTATATTGTGTTGTGAAATTAATAAAAATAATATTTTCTATCTAGAAAATCCAAGGTCAACAAATAGAAACTTAATACAATGTATAGGAGAATTCAGTAAGTAGATCAGATAGAGGATAAAAATATTAAAATCTATCCCAAGTGAACCTTTAACCCATGCTGTAACATGAATACCTTTGGAAGATTACTTTTTCTCCCTTGACTTGGCCTATTTTTTCTTTGTTTATCACTTTCCTAGATAATTCTCTCAATGCCATTGCCAATTAGTCACTGGTGCTACCACAATGTTATTTTCATCACTCAATGTCAATTGTAATTCACTTGCAGAAAAATAAAAATTTTTAAAAATATATTTTATTGATTTTTTACAGAGAGAAAGGGAGAGGGATAAAGAGTTGGCAACACCAATGAGAGAGAAACTTCGATCAGCTGCCTCCTGCACACCCCCACTGGGGATGTGCCTGCACCCAAGGTACATGTCCTTGACTATAATCAAATCTGGGACCCTTTCATCCCCAGGCTGACACTCTATTCACTGAGCCAAACCAGTCAGGCAGAAAAATAACTTTTTAATGTGTGAGACATTTAACTGATCATTTTATATATTTTTCTGAAATAGTGAGGCTCTCAAAGTCTTTATTCTGTAGGAAATCCTAAATCATCCTATAAACAAAATTAATCTTCATCTGACAGAGAAAAATCTAGTAGCAATATTGAAATTCATCCAGGGTATTCACAATATTCCTTTGTATAAGAGAAAAGTGTTACTACCTGAGCAAAACTTTTCCCAGCATGAAAACCATCTAAGACTAAGACCACAATTATTTAGCTGAGAGTCATGTAAAAAGATGAATTGTTGGATCACTTTTATGATTAGAGAGAATGCATTTGGTAAAGATGAATGTTATAGAGCATTTCTTTTTACTTCAGGCCATGACCACTGTATAGGACCTAATAAAATATTCATTTTCTGCTGTCCTGCCTTTTTTTGGGGGTAATGGGCTGTCATAAAGAGCCATGAAACATCATTAGATTTAGGCATTTGAGACAAAGTAATCCAACACATCTTCTCTTCAAATGAGGAGTTAGGGTCTATGTGACATTATTGTGCTCTTGTGTTTGACAGCCAGCCCCGTCCTTATGAATTGGCGAGCCAGGGCTTCTTTAGCAAGGGGAGGGTGCTGTGCCAATGAAGATTCATTCCCTCACTGCCAGGTATTCCCTGATGTGGTTAGAGAAATAATATCCCATCTGAGCGTCTGGTTGTTCTGCCTTTTCTCTTGAAAGTGAAATTCTGAAGAGATGAGATTTGGCTGAGAATGGTAAGTTGTTTGACTTATCTTTTGGGACAGCAAAATAGGTAACTGCTAACATAGTGCTGTATTTGTTTTCAATCACTTCATAATGAATTACCCAAACGCTACTGTTTAAAACAACATCTATTATAATCCCACTCTTTCTTTAGGTCTAAAATCCAAGCACAGCATAACTACGCTCTTGGCTCAGGGTCTCACAGACCTGCAATCAAGTGTCAGCTGGCTATGATCTCATTTGGAGATTGATGTTCTCTCCCAGGAATTTTCAGGTTCTAATGGTTGTAGAATGAAGCCCTCCCTCCCCCATGCCCCATTTTCCCCTTTTTAACTGTCTGCCAATCAAGGTAGCTCTCCACAATGAGAGGTCCTGGTAATTCAGTCCCCTCCGTTGTTGGTTGGCAACATGGCTGTTTTCCTTCTTCCAGTCTGGCAGAAGAGAAATTCTGACTTCTGGGAAGGCCTGGACCCTCTCAAGAGTTCACTGGATTGGGTCAAGTTCACCCAGTGAAATCTCTGATTTACTCAGTCAGGGATCTTAAATATATCTCCAAGATCCATTTTGCCATTTATATAGCCTAATCTCAGTAATGAAATCCCATTATCCTCTCAAGTCCCAGCAGCACTCAAGGGGAAGGCATTACCCAGAGTGTGTATATTAGGAGGAGAGGGCCTTAGGGATGTCTTAGAACTCGGTCCCCCACCCCCACACCATCCCGACCATATCAGAGAGGCCTTTCTCTGGACAAAATTCCTCCTTAGCGGGCTTAATTTTTTTCCCATAGCACTTACTGGCTCATATCATATTGTTTCTTTGTTTATTTATTATCTCTCCCATTAGAATGTCAGCTTCGTTGGAGCTGGGATTCTGTCTCTCTTGTCCCCCATACAGAGATGTGCCTGCACATAGTACACATTCAATAAATATTGTTTAATGTAATTAACTAATGAATGGATGAGTGAATGAATAAACAGAGGATCAAAAATGCAGGGATTTTTCTTACTTTCTAATAAGGTACTCTTTCCCCACACTCTGTCCACAGGAAAATGAAGGCCCCATCAATCTCTGTGCTGCTTCTTCAGGATTGCTGTCCTACAGACAGCTCCCTAGATTTGCATGAGCTTGCTCTCTAGCACTGCTCTGTGATTAATTCTTTCACTAACCTTTGCCCTCCACTCTTCCCATTTTTAATTTCTAAAGTTAATTTTACATTTTTCTCAAAGTAATGCATATCCAGAGCTAAAATGTTTAACGACATTAAAGTCACACACACACACACACACACACACACACACACACACACTCACACACTCACCCACCCAGCCCCTTCTCATTCCTTCCACACATCCACTCCCAGAAGCAGTTTTGCTTCTAATATACTTAGAAATAATGAACCTGTGCAATTACTCCTTGACACCACTCTCGGGGAATATCTGCTGTGCTGGCTGAAGCCTCAGCTCCAGACACGTGGTGCAGATCATTCAGTGGGCAGCTTTGGGATCCTGAGATTCTTTTACTATAACAGCTACTGCATGAGGCTGAACCCAGGGGGGGGGGATGGGAGACTGAACCTTTAGCTCATTAGCACTGAGAGCTCAGAAGGGGTAGGATTGCGGTATCAGCCACCTGTAATGAGAGGGTGACAGATCTTCTGGAGAGCAGGATTGATTGGAAAGGTTTCTGTTACCAGGCTGCCATGGGAGGTAGAGGGAAAGCCACACTGACATTGAAAAATTGAAGCATTTTATTACCTGAGTGATTGCTAACCTGGCATGCCTCCTCTCTAGCATGTGTCTCATTTGCCATTTTTCTTACTCCTTCACATTCTGAACTTGTTCTTCAATTTGACCCCCTATCTAGGGGTCACTGCTAGTGTAGGTTGCTCTTTTCCTCGCCTATTCTCGCTATTCCTCAGTTTTTAATTAACCTGTCCTGTATTTGGATGCAATCTCAATGAATCTGGCATCCCTGCTCTCTTGGTATTTTGCAAGGTATTTCACCTTACATAGTTTCTCATTTGAATTTCAGCTTTGAAATCAATGGGCTTTGTGACACATGATTTAACCTCTCAGATTCTCATGCTCTAGTTTGTAAAACTTGGTTAAAACACCTCAAATCACTCCCCAGTGTTGTTAAGAGAGTGAAACAATAATATATGTTAGCATTGTTTAAGAACTATAGAGCACTCTTCCGATGCTTTTGTTAGAATGCAGAGAGATGACTATGTAGTTGCTGTGGATAAAGACCGAGGTTCAAGTATTGCCAGCATTATTCCCTGTCTTAGGTGAGTGTCCTCACATGACTTTTTGTTATTCCAGCTTCTCTAGTTCTTGCTTTTATTTATTTCCGTGGTCTGTGGTGTTCATTCCCACTTGCAAATTGAGCTCTAGTCTGAATGGACTGAAGGAGGAATCTTTAACTGCTTGGTGACTGCCACTCTCTCGTGAGCTACCTGGCTTTCTTTGGCTTTGACAGCTCAAAGAACCCATGAGAAAGGGTGTTATGGTCTGAATGTGTCCCCTTTCTAAACTTCACGTGTTAAAACTTTACCTCCAAGATGGTCACACTTGGAGGTGGGAGGTGATTAAGTCATGAGGGCAGTCTTCAGGAATGGGATTGGTGTTCATGAGAGAGGTTCCAGAAAGATCCCTTATCCCTTATACCACTGGAGGGTACAAGGAAAAGTGTTCAAAAGAGAGGACCGTCCTGGCACCTTGATCTTAGTCTTGCAGCCTTCAGAATTAGGATAAATAAATTTCTGTTGTTTGTAAGGTACCCAGTCTGTGGTATCCTATCTAATAAAGAAGGAATATGCAAATTGACCATCTTGCCATAACAACAATGGCTTAGCCCACAGTGGAGGCAGGGATTCTGTAACACAAGATGGTTGTGCCCACAGTGGAGACCGAGTTCCTGTAATGAGCCTTAACAAACAATCAGTAGGTACCCTGAGGCTATATGGCACTGGGCCAGGGCAGGGGACTTGCCACCCCCCCCAACCTGGTGGGGATTGACAAGGGACTTCAGGCTATGCCTCCTGCCCCAGTGCTAAACAGGGGTACCTCAGGCTGTGCCCCTCACCTGGCAGAGCTTGGCTGGGTCCTCAGGCTGCACCCACAGCCTCAGCACTAAGCCAGGAGACCTGAGGCCATGCCCCATGCCCTGGTGCTGGGTCTGGGACCTGAAGCTATACTTCCCACCTGGCAGAGCTTGACAAGGGGACCTCAGGCCACGCCCCAGGCAATCTGAGGCTGTGCCCCCTCACCCAGTGGAGCTTGCCAGGTCTGGATCTAGCCCAATGGGGGTGGGGTCAGCCAAGTCTGAGTCTTGTGCGATTTCGAGGCACACACATGGGTAGATAGAGACTTGACTCTGGTTCTTGTGGCAAAACCCCAGACTCTGACAGGAGGAAGATTTTCATATATATTTTACTAATTTTCTTTCATCTCTGATACTTTTATTATAGAGAAAGGACAAATAGCAATGTTAAAATACTAGGGGCCGGGTACATGAAGATTTGTGCACAGGGAGTGATTTCCTCGGTTCAACTGGGAGCCCTCAGGGGAGCCCTTTCCAATCTAAGAGTTTCTGTCTGTTTTTGCAATCATATGAGCAAATTGTCTGAGACCCTAACCCAGTTTAGTTTGATGCTCACAGTGTAATAGAGGTCTTTTTTTTTCTTTGCTCCATTGGTAGAGATTGCCTAGAAGTTGCAGGATATCTTCCCTTTAATTTTTTCTTCAAGACTCTGACTTTATGTGTCTCACCTTTGCTTTCCTTCCATTCCCCACCCGCAACAGTAACTTGCTCCAGGCTCACTTTTCTCTAGTGTCTAGGAGATCCTGCAATGGGTCTGCCACCAGAACTATGATTGCCAGAATTCCTGATGCTCCCTGTGATTTTGGTTTCCATTTATGGTCCAGGGGCTGCACAAACCAAAAAGTTTGTGAACTCCAGTGACAGGACTGGACACTCTGGTGTTCCCGGGACCCTGGCTGCTTGGCACCAGCACATGCATGATGGCCATAGGCTCGAAGTGGGTAGGGTTCTGGGAATGCCTGCTTCATCGGCCCAGCTACACCTACCCCCAGCCGCTTGGTGCCTGCATGCATGCATGCTGCCCACAGGCCCACCATCTTTGTTGGGTTAATTTGCATACTCACTTCTGATTGGCTGTGGGCATTACAGAGGTATGGCCAATTTACATGTTTGTCTATTATTAGTATAGATTTCCTCTAATTAATTCCCTTTTAATGTGCATGAATTTCATGCCCTGGGTCACTAGTTTTATTATAACAGCAAGAACAGACTAAGAGGGCATAGCCAGGTGGTGTGATTCTCACCACAGCAACCAGGCTCAGGTACATGCTTCACAAATATGGACCTTTGCCTGGAAAATGGCTGTATGGGAGGCAACTCTGAGATGGCCACTACTAAGTCAGCACTGGTATGCTCCATGGAGCACCCAAAGGACCTGAGCTAATTCTCCCCTGCTCCCAAAGGCTAAACTCACAGAGCAAAGAGAAGGTGGACAATCAGTACATGGCTGCAATACCCAATAAAGATCAAAGTCCATCAGGAAACTAACTGAATCCTCCTTTATTCAGAGACCTGGGTCCCTGTGCCATTGTTCCACTCATAAAGCAATTTCTACCTTAATTTCATATCATATTCTTGAGTTTTTAAAATGTTTTCCCATTCACAATTTGTATTTTTCCTTGTTATGACCTTGAAAGCTTGTGCAGCTATGCCAATCAAACTTCAATGCCAAATTGTCTTTGGAAACTGAATAGCAAGTCTACATAAAGCAAGTCAATGGACAAATGGGGGATACAAGGATGAGACTAGGCAGACAGCAAATGGAAATATAGTGAAGGGTCTGTTTAAGTTTAAATTTTGCAAGTAGTAACATTCTGTGACAACTAAATCTTTTAATGCAAGGAATACCCCTTCACAGACATTTTCACTGAAAGGCTGAGAATTATTGGATTAGGATACGGGAGGGAGAATTGGAAAACATATTTGCTCCTATTGGTTCATCCACACAGACAGACAAACTGTGAAGTGAGCTAATGTTCATCACCAGTGCTAACGGCCACAGACACCAGACAGGAATGTTTCCATGGAGGTGTAAATTTCTGGCAGTAATATACTCCACTGGATGTGAAGCAGAACAAGGGAGCTGGCTGGGGATGCACAGAGACTTTCACACATTTTTTATATGTAATTGACATTGTATTTTGCATTGTAACCCAGTAAAACCACACAGAAATATACACACACACACACACACACAGATACAAACACTTGACTGAAACAAAGGTTTATGGAGCAATATTTAGCCTTAATATAAGATTCAGGTTTGCATTTTCTATTTCATTTTTATAAAATAGTAGAGGCCCAGTGCATGACATTCATGCATTGGGGGCGTAGAGGGGTGGTCCCTCAGCCTTGCTTGCACCCTCTTCCAGTCTGGGACCCCTTGGGGGATGCTCACCTGCTGCAGAGTCAGGAAAGGCTCCCGCTACCATGGCTGTGCTTGCCAGCTGTTAGCCTGGCTTCTGGTTCATCATCCCTGCTCATGTGGGAGCTCAATGACCACCAGGGGTCAGCTTCTGCATTGAGCATCTGCCTGCTGGTGGTCAGTACACATCATAGCGACTGGTAATTCTACTGTTCAGTCAATTTGCATATTAGGGTTTTATCATATAGGATGATGAAGACAAACACATTGGATGTGACCCTCCATTTGAAAACTATTGGGGTATTTTCTGAGAATTATGGTGGGTCTGTCTTTTTTTTTCAGTCTTCTTGGAAGTGCAGTTTTGCCTTTTTTGGAAGGGATGGAATTGGGTTGGAAGGTTATGATAATTGATTTTGGTGCACAGCTTTCCCTTATACAATGGGATTTTCAGACCACCAAGCAATCCAAATCTTTTCCTTTCCACAAATTCATCATGATTGCCATTTACTGTTAATAGAATTGCATCAGGTGTCCAGTTTATGTCAAGAACTTAATTTTTTTTAAAGAAAGAAATTGGGTTAATTACTTTCTTTTTTCTACTTTTGAAAGGTTCCTTTTTCCTAATAAAAATATTTTATCTAAAAGGAAATATATTTTAGAATTATTTTTAGTGACTTGGAAAAATTATTTCTATTTGTTAAAAATATTATTAACCAATAGAAATAGACTTATTCAAATTATGACTTGAATGTTCAAGGTTCAGTTTAATATTCTGAGAAGGAAGATGGCTATACATATGAAGAAACATACATAATACCATTTGTGTCCAATTGCTTTCAAAATGGATAACCTATCACCTAGACATGACTGTCGATTAATTCCTAACATCTTACTGGCATTTGGAAAAATAAAAACATTTCATTGGCCTTTTGCTGATAGAATGGAAAGGGCACCAATAATCGCTGAATACCTGCTGTCTAATAGAGGCTGTGCTATCTTAATTTCTAATAGTGTGTCAAGCTGTCAGCCAGAAGAGAACCACAAAATATGATTTGGCTCTTTTTTCTTACTGATTTATTTTCCTTGGCATATTCAGAAAATCAGTCTGAATGTCTTGTCTTACCTATCATAATGTCCATATGTTTTCTAAGGTCCCAGGCAATATTCAGATTCTCATCAAACATGTTGGTCCTTCTCACCCCTATTACTCCACTAGTTTTCTGATTAGGTTCTTTTTCCTCCATGTTTAGCCTCTGAAATTTAGCCTACTTAGTATTCTTGTCAAAATATACTCTTCACAACTTATTATTCGGGTCCCCAAATTTTCACTCTCTGTGCATTGCTTGCTCTATGCTATCAATCCTCTTGGAATGTCTCTCTAACTTGGAATGTTAAAGTTTACCAATATTTCAGGGTTCACCTGAAATGTTTTTATTCCAGGATCTCTGTTAAAGCCCAGGAAGGTTATATATAAGTATAACATATTATCATATATTATATTATGCATATTATTAATTATATCATAATAATAATTATTATTGTATTAAATCTCATGATGTTTACATTTCCAGTGGAAGAGCAATAAAGGGCCAATTGCATTACCATGTTAGGGGAGGTATAGGATGTTGTCAGTTTCCATAAAAGAAGCATTTAAAACCAGATTATTGGAATTAGGAAGGCTTTGGGATAAGTAACATTTTGGCTTAAATGGAGATAAAAGAAAGATAATTGGAAACACAGAAAAGCTTGTATGAAAAATCTATAGCCGAGAGAACATGGAACCTTAAAGGAAATAAAAAATACTTAGTAATGTCAAGTTGAGTTAAAGCAAAGTTGAGGTTTATAACCTAAGAATAAAATCAGATCATGCAGAGACTCCATCCTGAAGGAAACAGGGAGCCCCTGAAATATGTTAATCAGAAGAGAGTATCAGATTTTCATGTGAGATGCCAGTTCTGACTGCTATAAGGAAATCTGATTAAAGGAAGCCAAACTTGGAATAAGAGATCCCTAGGGACACATGAAAGTGAACTCATCCTGATACACAGACAGGGGTTCATGAGTGGAGTAGAAACTATAAAGAACAATCTGAAGTCAAATTTCTAACTAGAACTCATTAATCAATGCCGTTAATTAACTTACCTAGGGTTTGTACGTTTCTTTGGGGGGAGTATTTGATGTTTAGGAAAAAGACCCTATTTTCCCCACTGTCACACAACCCTACACTCTAACACTAAATTCCAAGGATATATTATGGAATAAAAAATAATCAGCTTAATGTCTGCATCAACCAAATTGGAAACTTGTGCACAGTAAACTTTAAATTACATTGGGGTAAATAATTTCTACTATAATATATTTTGCAAGGAAGAAACAGTTTAGAAGTTTATGACTAAGTTACAGGGTTCCTTCTCCCCCCCACAACCCCCCATTAATTTTGAAAGTACCAAAAATATAACGCCATTGTTCAAGTAATTCAGGAAATTAAAATTTTCCTCTAGGGCATCATTAGACATTTGACTCTATTCAAGCTCATCTATTTAAAAGTGTTTATACAAATGACGAATTCTTACCTCTACATTTTGCAGTCATCTTGCAATTATCTCACCCCGCCTGGAGTGTCTTTCCTCCTAAGTGGGCCCATCGGAGAGCTGCACATGAGCACATTTCCAGCCTCGGTTTGCAGATATGTCTGGAGCATATTCACTTTGAATCTCTGCTTTTGCAATTTAGAAGAGGACTGTTGGCATGTTTTAGCAATGGAGGCAGTGTCCAATGATTTGATCCTCCCTCAATTTGTTGCTATAAATTCCACCTAGGATGGCAGGGCATATCAGGCCAACTGTCCCCAATCCCTACTTGAATGAAATAAAAACTAATGTGGGAGTCAAACCTTACAATAATAATGAGAGTAGTTGTTCTGAGAATTTTGATTTAGGTGTGTTTATTTTCCCCAATGTTGCCATTCCAGTGACAGTGAAACCCTCCAACGGTGAACACAACCAGCACGGTGGTCATCCCCCTCCTACTTCCAGACCCTTTCACTTGTTCAGGAACAGGATTCATTCCATAACTCTAATTGGTAAATGGCAGATAGTCTAATCATGGTGATTTCATGTCCTTTGCCGATAATCAGCTCAGAAATAGGCATATGATAAAAATGCTACACAATAAGATGTAGGTGAAAATTTACTCAAAGTCTTTTATATTATTATTACAAAAAAAATGTTGTAAGAAGAGCTCCCATGTTTTTCTGACACTTAGCAAGATTGTGCGTGAACAGTTGTCTAAGCGTGGGTTATCTGAAGGCGTGGCTGCCTTTCTGTGACCATGAAGAGACAAGCTGGATGGCCCTGGTCAATGTGGTGCAGACAGCAGAATGGATATATGGAAAGGAATGATGTTGTCATATTGTTGAGCAAACTAATTCTGCAGCCAGCTGCCTACAAGCTCATTGTTACCTGCAGCCAAAAGCTCTTTACACTATGTTTAATTAATGTTACATGGGAAGCTCTCCACCTTTTGTTCTCATCAGACCAGGGCTCATTCACAGGCCCCTGAATGGCTTCTTAATGAAGCAAATACCCACAGCTTCATTTCAGAGAGGTATAAAGTAGAATAAATATGAAAGAGTAGCAACGAACTATGCCCTAGAATTAGAATGTCATTCATGCTAAATAGTCCATCAATCCTACAAACCTCCTGACCCCTGAGTCAGGAGCAACATGTGTGTCTTTTTTTTTAAGTATATTTTTATTGATTTCAGAAAAGGAGGGAGAGGGAAAGAGAGATAGAAACATCAATGATGAGAGAGAATTATTGATCAGCTGACTCCTGTACACCACACACCAGGGACTGAGCCCACAACCTGGGCATGTGCCCTTGACCAGAATCAACCCTGTCAGTCCACAGACAGATCCTCTATCTACTGAGCCAAACCAGCTAGGGCAACACCTCTGTCTTTTTACTGCCTCTGCTGACTTTCTTAAGCATTGCCACCCTGTACCCAGACCTCTGCATACCCCTGACCTTTCCTGTTTGTCTAACTCCTCACATAATCTCAACTCTGTTATGTGGCCTCATCTCATTGTCATTCATACACCAACATGATAGGTTTCCAAATTTGAGCTTGACTCATAACTTTGGTGGTACTCAAAAGTACTCTCTGTGTCGTCAGCTTCCACCCAGAACCCTTAACAGTATCTGAAGATTATATGCCTTTAGCCAGAACCTAATTGAGATGAGTTTTTAAAACCAGACATTTCACTACTGTTAGAGCATGAATTTTTAGACTGTCTTGTCTTATGTGCTCTTTAATTATCCAGCTACAACAATCAGCCAACTTCTTTTCCTCCTTTCCTATCTCAGGCTCCAACATGTTCTTCTGATCTACATTAGGATATCTTAAGTTTTATTCCATTCTAATATCAAACACATTTTTTAATTCCTTTTTTGGTTTTTAAATGTTTATTGTTGAAAGTATTACATATGCCTTCTAGCCCGCCCCCACTCAGGCCTTCACCACCCTGTTGTCTGTGTCCATGGGTTATACATATATGTATACACATTCTTTGGTTGATTACTTCCCACCCACCCTCCCTCTCCTTCCTTCTGAAATTCTGCAGTCTACTCTATGCTTCTATGTCTCTGGATCTATTTTGTTTATCAATTTATTTTGTTCTTTAGATTTCATATATGAGTAAGATCAGGTGATACCTATTTTTCCATGACTGGTTTAGATAATGTTGGTCTTTAAGAAGGTTTAAGAAATCTCACTCCTTTCCTCAATTTCCCTTCAGCCTTCTGCCATCTGGCTTCCATTTCTCATTCTATGACTTTAGGATGACTCTTTGTAGGTAACGTTTTCATTTCTTTCCATCTCACTCATTCTGCAAATGTTTACAAGAAGTCTTTAGATCCCATTACACTAGCATATTATTCCCTCGCAAGCCACCATTGCTCCCCTAGTTTCCACATCTGGTGAACTGAGTCTTTCATTTCTTTTGAAACAATTGACTTCTATTTTCTCCTCCTTCTTCTATTTCTGATTTAAATCTTTCACCACTTTTGGTAGTAATAACTTTGACTAAAATTTCCTGATTACTTATATCTTATAGCCTCATCTTGAGTAGGTACTATTATCATCCCCATTTTGTAATTGAGGGCACTGAGATTCAATCTGGTTAAGTAACTGACTCAAGGTTACATAGCTAGTGAGTGATGTACAGAAGATTTGAACCTAGACAGTCTGACTTAAATCTTATGCCCTTAATTCCCAATCAATGATACCTGACAGCTATTCTTGTCAGTATCATTTCTAGGGTTACTGCGCTGGTTGTCCAGGGATCTTCCATGTTAGCTTATTATTGCAGCATAATTATTAAAGCATGTCTTTTTAATAACATGTCCTAATTTGAGTATTAAGTCAGTCACACTAACTTTATACTAGTCCCCTTTTTCTGTTACCATTTCCAGAGTGCCTATTAACTATAATATGCATATTCACCCATAACTATCAATCCTTACAACACTATGTTGAGATTTCTTCCTTTATCTTTAGTGAAAACTGAGGTTCAAGTAGAGGTTAATTGCCTTAATTAAGGCCATATACATATTAAGTAGCTAAAACTGGCAGGATAAAAACGTAGGTGTGTGTGGCTCTAAAACCTCCTCTCAGCTTTTTTTTTTTCACTCAGTATTCTACATTCCTTTATTTTTCTTCTATCTTATCTATCCATCAGTAATGGGAAGTCTCCCCAACAACATGGCTTGTGCCGCAGTAATTTTTAAAAATGTATTTTTCAGTTATGGTTGACTTACAATTTCATATTAGTTTCAGGTGTACAACATAGTGATTAGACATAGTTATTGAAATATTGACTATATAGTCCTTTAGCTGAACTTTAAATCTCCATGACTCTTTTAATGACTGGCGATTTGTACTTCTTGATCGCTTTTACCTTTCTTACCTATCCCACCAATTTCTCTCATATCTGATGACCACCAATTTGTTCTCTGTATCTATGAGTTTGTTAAATGTAAAACCTGAAAATGAAATTTCTATTAAAAAATAGGCATAAACTCCTTGACATTGCTCTTAGCAATATTTTTTGGTTGTATCTCCCAGGCAAGGGAAACAAAAGCAAAAATAAACAAATGGACCTACATCAAACTGAAAAGTTTTATACAGCAAAGAAAACCATCAACAAAAAGAAAAGAGCACCTAAGAAATGGAAGAAGATATTTGCTAATGATGCAATAGATAAAGGGTTAATATCTAAAATATATAAGAACTCATAAAACTTAACACCAAAAGCACAAAACCATCTGACTAAAAAAATAGGCAAAGGACCTAAACAGATATTTTTCCAAAGATGACATACAGATGGCCAATAAATATATGAAAAGTTGCTCAATGTCACTAATCATCAGCAAAATGCAAATTAAAACCACAATGAGGTATCACCCCATACCTGTCAGAATACTATTATCAATAAATCAACAAACAAATGCTGGTGAGGATGTTGAGAAAAGGGACTTTTAATGCACTGTTGCTGGGGATGCAAATTGGTGCAGCCACTATGAAAGACAGTGTGGAGTTTCCTCAAAAAATTAAATATAGAACTACCATATGACCCAACAATTTCACCTGTGGGTATTTGTCCAAAGAAATCCAAAACTTTAATTGAAAAAGATATATGCACCCCTATGTTTATTGCAGCATTACTAATCATAGCCAAGATATGGAAGCCATCTCCATGTGCACTAATAGATGAATAAAGATGTGATATATATAAATATTACTCAGCCATAAAAAAATGAACTCTTACTACATCCCCATGGCCTAGGGCATTGTTAGTTTGGTCCACAAAAAGCCCTTATACACATATACATATATACATACATACATACATACATACATACATACATGGCAGCTTCACAATTATTTACATTTATCCCAGATATTGAATTTAAGTCTCATACTTTTCTGGCTTTCCTAAAGGGAAGCTTCTCACATATTCATTTCACGTACTACTCTATCCTCTGACATAGTCAGACACAGTCTGTTGAACACAATTTCCACCCAATGATTAGAAAACGCAATCTAATCAAAAGCACATCTGCCCCAACATCCTCTGTTATAATTTGTTAGCACTGGGTGCCACCTCTTGCATTTTGAATGCACTGACATTTTCCCCCTACCCAAGAGGATGTTTACTCCATTGGCAAAGGACATGTATTTCACTCTATGTTCATATGCTGAGGGAGGATTAAAACATTTTAGATCAATAAGTAATGCTTAACATTACATGGTTTTAAGGTACATCAGTGCCTCTCAATGCTGGATGTACAATAAAATCCTACTGGGGATCCTTTAAAATACTGATATGTGGGCCCCACCACAGACCAGTTACATCAAACCTCGGAGTGTTCGTGTTTTTTGAACTCTCTTTGAAGTGATTCTAATGTGCAGCCAGACTGGGAAATACTAACCTAAAAGGAACTTTTCTTTGAGATCTTGGGAAACATTCTAAAAGAATCCCCCAGATAAAACGATGTCAAAAAAGATTTCAAAAAAGCCATCCTATTATTATGGTACAAATGATTTATTTATGCTACTTATACAAACTTTGCTTCTACAAAAATGCAGAGTCAAATCCATTCTTACACATAAGTGTTGGAGAAGGTCTGAATTATTTGTAAGGTAGCAAGTATGTTAAGGTGTCTATATAGCTGTCATCAACAAATTGCTGTTATCTTTCATCAGTAAATATATGATTTTTAGTGACAACACCTGTATCATCAACAGGTGTTATGAGATAAATTGTTTGCTCCCAAAATTTGCATGCTGGAATTCTAATGCACAGTACCTTCAGAGTGTGACCTTGTTTAGAGAGGGGGTCTTTACAGGGGTAACCAAGCTAAAGTGAGGTCATTAGAGTGAGATTTAATCCATATAACTAGTGTCCTTCTTTGGGTGAAGGGGGGCAAAGGAAGGATGGGGAACATTGATAATAGTGTCAACAATAAAAAGAAGAGGAAATTTGGATACAGCGTAATGCACACAGGGAGAGCACCATGCAAACTGAGGACACGGGCCTGATCAGGTCCTTCTCTCAGAGCCTTCAGGGAGAACCAATTCAACCAACACCTTGATTTTGGATTTCCAGCCTTCAGAACTCTGAGAAAATAGATTTTTGTTGCACAAGCCACCTAATTTGTGGTACTTTATTACAGTAACCCTAGGAAACAAATACAGATAACCTTCTACTTACTATTTGGTTGATCAGAAAAATGATTTATAAATCAGCTACAGTATTTTTACTTGGAACACATTTTCCCATAGAAACATGAACACTTGATTCCCAGATGAGCAACAAAAGTTTCTTTAAATCTGAAAGGTCCTTCCAGGTGCAGACGAAAGAGCCCTGTAACAAGAACGTCAAGAAGAAGGGAAACAGTCATAAAGAAAACTTGCAGAAGAGGTATATGGAGTTTCTACCCTTACCTGGGGAAGGCCAAACTTAGTGGGGTGTCGGGAAATGTTAAGTTCTGATGATATGAGGGAGTAGGGGAAAGAGCTTTAAGTTTGCCTAGGGAGGTCCCCAGCACAGCGTGTTGAAATGAGGGCATATGCAAATTCAAGATCTGAGAAGAGCAGGCTAAGATCCAGAAGCCACAGAAGAAATTTCATGTGGGCTTTGCAACAGGGAGGTGGCCTCCAGGGGCCTAAGCCTGAAGGCACAAGACTGATGTTACAGAGAAAGAAACAAAGATTATTATAAACAAAGGCACAGAGATGGTTGGGCAAGTGGACAGCCTGGGCCAGTGCCAGAGAACAATGGTTGCTGAGGTCATCTTCCCAATGTGTGATGGCACTGCTCCATGAAAGGCCCCAAAACATGCATCTTCTTATCTCATTAGGAAAAGGTTTTTCACCTTTTTCTCATGGCAGACCATCAACCATTGCTAGGTCAAACATGCACTGACCATCTTTCTTCTAACTGCAAATCTCCTACAGATATCACGGACCACTGCTACTGCTGGGCAGGTAGGGTTTTCCTGGGTTTGGAAATGCTCATTTCGCTCAGTTCAGCTTAAACTTAGTGTATTTCATGTTTCAAATCCCTCTCTATTCAAACCTGACTCCAGCTTGACCACTGCAGGTAAAGTCACACAGGCATTGGAGGCAATCTCCTCAAATCAATGCATGATGGGTTAACGACTCATAGCTCATTAAAACACCTGGAAATGCTTGCATTCTGTAATGTGGATGCTTATCAACCTAAATAAATCTCTGCTTCATGAAACTTCAGAGGCTGAACTGAGAGATCCCTCAGTTTGGGCAAAGCTTTGGGGGGACATTAAGTCTGCAGCTGGTTAGTCAGGCTGGCCAGTCCTAACTTCTAGTTTTATTGTCAGTTACTCTCACATCTTCATCATTTCCTCTATTCTAATTTTACAGATTAAAACAACAACAACAACAACAACAACCCTAAATTTTCTGCACAATGTTTCCATTGGCAGAGGGATCTGGTCATTTAGATGTTTTATAATTTAGTTTATTATAAATTGGATCATCTCTGACCACTGGGCGCTGGAACATTTCTCTGACTTATGCCTTACATATGTATCATTCAACACCCAGCTGAGGGTGAAAGGGGCCATCTGAGAAATAATTACGGAGTCCCTCAGATCCCCCCTAGGAAGATAGAGAGGCAGTCTTTGAAGGCCAGGACAAGGCCAGCTTCTTGCTCTGTCCTTTCTACATGTGTGACTTGGGGTGAGTTTCCCTTTGCTTTTTGACAAATTTAGAAATACCAATACATGCCTTGCGGGCATCTTGTTGGGATCAAATTCCATAACATGTTAGTCTCCTTTCTTTTTACTCTAG
Organism: Lasiurus cinereus; assembly: GCA_011751065.1. Taxonomy (NCBI): domain Eukaryota; kingdom Metazoa; phylum Chordata; class Mammalia; order Chiroptera; family Vespertilionidae; genus Lasiurus; species Lasiurus cinereus. The sequence goes on along the minus strand of JAAGEH010000079.1, from coordinate 1,968,861 downwards.
AGTACATGGGAAAGGACTTCAAAACTCCATCAAAGCAGAACTAGGAGAGATGATAATATTGGTGTATGTGGGGTTTAAAGACAGGAATAAGCCTTCTATGTTTCATTTAACACATTTTCCTAATATCATTAGGACCAGATAGGTATATAGGATACTTAAAAAAGGGACCACTTTCAGCATAGATTCCTGGAATGATTACTTAGGAAGGATAAGGACAAAAGAAAAGCTGGTGTTAATAGGTTGAAGGATCCTGCCTGGGATCTCTTGCCTATTCCACAGTCTGAACTTAATGGGGCTACTTTGACTGGTGACCCCTCATTCCTTGTTTCACTCTCTCATCTAAACTCTAACCTTCTGTTAGGTGAAATTTCATCTCTAGTGATGCTGATCTTGGCTGAAGTGCCTCCCAATGACTTAAGTGGCTTAAATATTACTGGTAAGGGAGCCTCAGTTGTCATAACCCAGTAATCTCATTTAGGCCCTGCAAGTCTAGGCTGGCTGGTTCACTACAGAGAGATAGTCTCACAATTGGGCAGAATTATCAAAATCATCATCACGTTCCTCAGAGGGCTTAATGTCAATTATGCATGCCTTCTAGTGCCATCATTCCGTTCCTCTTCTGGAGCATGCTCAGCTAGGCATGATAACTATGTCTGTGTTCTAAAAATGGAAAGTCTTAAAAGATCCTACTTCATATTAATAACTAATTACATCTCGGGGTGGATTTTTTCCTGAGTTTGAAGGTTAATGGTTTAATTAAGTCTACCGCCCACCCCCACACCCACACCATCTCGCCTGGACAGCAGGGAGGCAGACTCTGCTAATAGCAGACACTGAAAGGAAAGCATCCACAGAATAGCAGCTTGGAGTTTTCAGTTGATGACAGTTTTATTATTGCATCTGGAACTAATGTCATTAGCACACGGAGTTGCAGGGGAGAAGTGCCTCTGATTGATAAGGTTCAAGTACAATCTATGCTGGAAAAGAACAGGACTATAAAAAATTCAGAAAGGAATCATACTACTTGACAAGAACAAAGATCTCATTCTTTAAACTGCTGTACTTTAAATCTAACAGATCAAGGTTTGAGGCCATTTTGTAGGCAATGCTGTTTTTCAGGGGCAGCAGAAACGGCTTAGGCCGTGGCCTTCTTTTTTGCCCAGAACTGGATAGCATAGCTAAGAGCCCACATCTAATGAGTGAATGGAGGAAAGCTACTTGAACACAAATCCTATGGCCACCACTCACCTACTGTGTAATCATTCTTCCATCCATTCCATTCATTCAACTTTTGCTTATATTCTTTTTGTTAAGCATGGGGTACTGGAGATACATCACTAAGAAAACAACAGAGATCTCTATCTCCATGAAGTTTACATTCTAGGAGAGGGGAGAGTAGCAAAAATCATAATATTAAATTACATAGTTTATAAGTTGGCAGAAGCTTGGGGAAAGAAAGAAAACCAGAGGTAATTACAGGAAGGGGAAGGGTATACAGATTACCATTTGAAAACATGATGGAGTAGGTACCCTTTGGTCAGAGAAACAGAAGGTGACAGATGTAGCCAACAGACATCTGGGAGAAAAGCAGTCTAGGCAAAGAGGAAAAAAAAAATTGTAAAGGTTCTGTATTGATCATCCGGGAAACAAAGAGTGGCAGAAGCAGGTTGAGTTAGGCGGGGAAGGGACAGCAGCTAGATCATGTGGGGCCTTGGAGCCACTCTATGGAGTTTAATGTTTACTCTCTGAGTGAACAGGGATTTATTGTAGGTTTTAAGCAGAGGTGTGATCTGATCTGACTTGGCTATTAGAGTAATTTCTCTCTATTTAAAAAATTTTAAGTTTACTGGTTAAACATTTGGTTAATAATAATATGTAGGTTTCAAGTATACAATTCTATGATACCTCATTTGTATATTGCATTATGTGCTCACAACCCAAAGTCCAATCTCCTTCCATCACCATATATTTGACCTCTTTACCTTTAATTCCTCCACTCCCCTCTCCTCTGGCAATCACCATACTGCTATCTGTGTCCATGAGTTTTTCTTTTTTTGCTTAATTCCTTCACCCTTCTCATCCAGCCCCCATTCCACTGCCCTCTGAGAGATTTCAGTCTGTTCTCTGCATCCATGAGTTGGTCTCTACTTCGTTAGTTTATTTTGTTCATTAGATTCCATATTTAAGTGAAATAATAAGCTCTTGTGTTTATTTGGTTAGCATACTTGTTGCTTTCAGTTTTATATCCCACATATGGAACGAAATCATATAGTTCTTGACTTTTTCTGTCTGGCTTATTTTCTTTAGCATGATATTCTCCAGATCAACCCATGTTACCACACATGGCACTGTTTTATATATACCAGAATGTGGAGCCCAGAAATAAATCCACATCGGCAAATAATTTTCGACAAAGGAACCAAAAACATACAAGGGAGAAAAGAAACCATCTTTGATACATGGTGCTAGGAATATTGAAAAGCCACATATAAAATAATGAAATTAGACCACTGTCTGATTTGTTTTGTACATGTTTATCCTCCTGTACAAAAATTAATACGAAATGGATCAGAGGCCTAAATATAAGACCTAAAAAAATAAATTACATAGAAGAAAACATAGATCCTAAACTTATGAACCTTAGTCTTAGAAAGGATTTTATGAATTTGATTCCAAAAGCAAAGGAAGTAAAAGCAAAAATAAATGATTAAGGCTGTCAAGTTGAAAGACTTCTGCACAGCAAAAGAAACTGTCAACAAAACAAAAGAATTATCTCTTGCTGCCTTGAACAGATTGGAGAATATAGGCCAGAGTAGAAGCAGGCTGAGCATTTAAACTCTTAAGCCTCTGCTTTTATTTAGCTTAGGACATTTTAGGCTGTTACTTCTCTTTCTCTTCTATTGAGGTGATTCTAGCCTTTGGTAGAGGTATTATAAACTAACTAGTGGCTCAGTGCACAAAATTTGTGTATGGGGGGGCGTGTCCCTCAGCCCAGGCTGTGGAGTCCCTCTCCAATCTGGGACCCCTCGGGGAATGTCCAACTGCCAATTTAGGCCCTATCCTAGGGCCTAAACTGGCAGTCAGAAATCCCTCTTACAATCTGGGACCACTGGCTACTAACCACTCACCTGCCAGCCTGCCTGATCACTCCTAACAACTCTGCCTGCCAGCCTGCTCACCCCCAACTGCTCCTCTCTTCCAGCCTGATTACCCACAATTGCCCTTCCCCCTGCTCAACCACCAGCCTGCTTACTCCCAATTGTCCCCCTGCTGGCCTGATTGCCACCAACTGGGCTCCCCCTGCTGGCCTGTTCACCCACAACTGCCCCCCCTTGCCAGCTTGCTACCCCCCAACTGGCCTCCCTGCCAATCTGCTTGCCTCCAACTGAACCCCCCCTTCCAGCCTGATCACCCAAAACTGTCCTTTCCTGCCACCCTGATCTGCCTCTGCCGTGGCCCCGCCACCATGGCTTTGTCTGAAAAGTCATCCGGAAGATCTCTCAAAAGGTCTCCCAGTCTAATGATCATTTTACCCTATTTTTAGTATAGATATTTTCCTTTTTTTTTAATTTCCCAAAACTTCTGTTTGGTCTGGTGGAAAACACTGACTATAGTCAGTTCAGCTGCATGCCACAACTCTTTTTGAGGGATGCCAGAGCCCTATAGATCCAGCTCCTTCACAGATATTTAGGGTCATAGACAAACTTTGCCCATTATGTTCTGCATGCTCCCACCACCATAACAGACCACATTGGCTAGACTAGATAAGCTCTAGCTCCTAAAAGAAATCTAATTTTGTAGCTTCTTCACCCTCATGCAGCTTCCTTACCATGTTCATGCTTACACCAATTTCCACCTAATGAGATACTACTAGCTAGTAATGATCCATTTTTCTCATCTCAATTCAGTACCCAAACCTAGGCTGAATAGTGATTATTCACATCATGATAGGTCATGTGATCATCTTATCTAATAAAAAAGCAATATGTAAATTGACCATTCCTCTGCCACACCAACAAGCCATGCCCACCAGCCACGCCCACCAGCCAATCAGAGTGGGTATGCAAATTAATTCAACCAAAATGGCTATGGCCACAGAGAGAGCAGGAGGGAGGCTTGGGTTGCCCTTGGTGATGGAGGAAGCCAAGCTTTCTGCACACCCTGGCCCGCACTTAAGGCAACAAAGTTTCAATTGTAGAAGATAAATAAATCCCAGATACCAGGGCCTTGGGTAACCGGGAGGCGTGGTTGGCCTGCAAACTACCAGAGGCCCCTCACCCAGGCCACCCATGCCCCAAGGGAACACCCACCCTAATCCAGGACACCCTTCAGGGCAAACCAGCTGGCCCCCATTCATGCACCAAACCTCTATCCTATCTAATAAAAGAGTAATATGAAGATTGGTCATCACTCCAACACACAAGATGACTGCCCCCATGTGGTCAAAAGATCCTATCCCATGTGGACAAAAGATGGCCACCACAGGATGGCAAGCAGGGGAGGCCAGTTGGGAGGGACCAGGCCTGCAAGGGAGGGCAGTTGGAGGTGATCAAGCCTGCAGGGGAGAGCAGTTAGGGGGGACCAGGTCGGCAGAGGAGGGAAGTTGGGGGTGACTGGGCCTGCAGGGAAGGGCAGTTAGGGGAAAAGAGGCTGGCAGGGGAGCAGTTAGTCATCAATCAAGCTGGCAGGGGAAATGTTTAGGAGGTGAGCAGGCTGGCAAGCAGAAGCGGTTAGGAGCAATCTGAAAGGCAGGTAGGTGAGCAGTTGGGAGCCAGCAATCCTGGATTGTGAGAGGGATGTCAGACTGCCCATTTAGGCCCGATCCAAACAGGCAGTTGGACATCCCTCAAAGGGTCCCAAATTGGAGAGGGAGCAGGCTGGGGTGAAGGACTCCCCTCCCCATGCATGAATTTCGTGCATTAGGCCTCTAGTGTAGAATAAGCCCCAGTGATAACTCTTAATTATGAATTGTATCAGCCTTATAACATGGTCCTAAAGCAATAAACATAACCGGTATCCTTTTTCCTATAATTAGAAAATGTCCAAAAGATTAAAAATTTAACCAAAGTCTTCATCTTTGCCTAATCTCACAGAATTCGCAGGGTCAGCTTTCATGGCCATTTCAGTGTAGTGTTAATATATAGAACTTTGGAGGCTAAATATTTAGAAATTCTGAGACATAGTCAGACAACAAACTATGATTGTTAGACATTTGCTAAGGAATCAAATCCAGAGCATGACTTGTAGTTCCAGATGTCCCACAAGGCAGAAACTTATGGATTCCTTGATCATGACAACATTGAAATTGTGGGATACACTTTCCATAATGGATGCATTATGTCTCATCTTTCCTAAATAACACTGACTCCGGGTTTTTAATTATGCACAAGATACATTAATAAAACTATAGATGTACATTGGCATTTTGTCCCACTGAAACCATTTATGCACTGTGAAGATAAGATTTTTTTCTAGTGAAATAATGAGTTATAAATTTTCCTTAACACCTGTGGCATTTCACCTAATGAGAAGAATCTAAGAATTTAGTTATCATACCAAATTCTAAAAATTTAAATAATTACATAATTTTAATAAACATATCTACCCTCTCTTTAGCATCACTATTGGTTAAAATAGTATTTATTTTATTTTTAAAGTGTTCTCATTTATTTTATAGAGGAAGAAAAAAGGAGAAAGAGAAATATCAATGATGAGAGAGAATCATTGATCAGCTGCCTCCCATACACCTCCACTGGGAATCAAGCCCACAACCCAGGCATGTTCCTTGACAGGGAATCTGAACCATGTCCTCTTGGTTCATGGGTCAAGGCTCAACCATTGAGCTACACACCAGCTGTGCTAAAATACTGTTTGTTGATACAGAGTTTAAAAGTATTATGAGTCTGATTCATGTGATTAGATTTCAACTTCCCTACCACATGACACAATTCATAACTGGGATTGTGTCTTTTGTGTGCTATTTTTATATTGTTTTCCACAGAAATCAGTCACACAAGGGAAATATGGTTTGAATTTATTTATGTATTTATTTTTGTTTCAACTCATCTGGGGGCTGAGAGCAGATGATGGGGTGTTCTTAGCATCTGTGTGTGAACAGCTTGTCTTCCCACTGCTGAGTCCTTCAGAAAGCTACGATTTGGTAAAAAGAATAACATAAGCTTTCTATTCACCTGTTGCATTAATATGCATGGTCTTTAAGCATCTTTCTCTCCCCATTTATGTGATTTATAGGGGTCTCAAATTCATTCAAGTTCAAGTAAATTTTCTCAGTAAACTTAAAAATAAAGCAATAATGTATATTAATGTTTTTAATGGGATACTAATAAAATTATACTCCCTCTAATATAATTTTCTTATGCCATAAAGTAAATGTATATGATAATTTCCTGCAGTGTTAAGATTCAGTCTACTTGTCTCATAACTTGATTGATGTTTCTTTAACACAAGCTAGGAGTTGGCAGGAAAAAAAAATGCAATCTATTCTCAAACTAGAATCCAGGCAAGTAAAATCTATTTATCATGTAAGATTTTAGGCACTATATCTACACGAACAATAAAATAAAGAGAAAAATAAAAGATCTGTGGTCCTCTGGTTTGCAATAACATTTTGGAGGAAAACATGCATATTGGATGAATATAAGAAAAATGTTAGGTAGTGTTGATAGAGCAGAGATATATAAGATTCTGAACACTTATTAAATGGAAATATATATTTTGATTTATCTAAGAAAAATGCTTCAAGAAGAAAATGCTTGATAAGGCGAAAGAAGAGTGATGGTACTCATATGACTATGACATGACCTTTATTGAGGGAATAAAAGGTAACAAATGGTGATTGCAGATGAATTACTCTGTAGCCTGGGATTTTCATGAGGAATCCTATTTCTGAATCTTGAAATAGTAGGACCAAGGAGACATATCTGTTTCTATTATTAGGAAGAAAGTATATCTCAGAATAAAAAACAATCTGTGTCTTCAAAGAGAAAGAGCTGACAGCTAAATATTTGAATTAATTAAAGAAATATAGGGTTGCTCATTGGTAAGTACTTTTTGCAAACATCTGTGTTTGTTTCCACGGAGATTGTGGCTGGTTTATTTTGTTGTTATACCATATGGGCATGAAAGATATTAGAGGAAGATACCTGGTGGAAAACTAAATACAGATGTTTCCAGAAAGTCTGAGAGAGAAGCGACCACTTCCAGATCTAGGCAGAGGCTAATTCAACTCTTTAATGAAATGTGCCAAGTTTCATGAACATTGGCTATTTTGTAAATAGTTGCAGCCTTCTTAGAAATTATAGCAAAATATACTAGTCTCAGTGACCATCGAATGGGGTACTCAGGGTTGAGAGTTCTAAAAACGAAGTTCATCCATTTCAAATTTTAAACATATGAGAAATAAAAAAGCCAGCTCCTATGAAAACACCTCCTATGAAAGGTTCAAGTGCTTAAGGTTTTGTTTTATTATATGGGTCTTCCAATGTCTTTTTCAAAGTCACCATTCTCCACTATTCATTCATTTTTATCTAAATCAGAGAGGTCATTATATACTTTGGATTATGATTTTCCCATCTGTATTTCTTGCAAGGTGGAGAAAATAAAAATAAAATAAAAAAAGATAAGTAAGAATCAGTTTTAGAACCCTGAACTGCTTCTGTTATTTATTGTACCTTTCCTTCCACTACAATATCTCCTTCATTAACCGTATGTCTTCACATCTTATCTATCAGTATAACTAAACTATATCAATGCAGCCAAGACCTTTTTCCTTCAAAGTACTTAGAGTTGAAGGGAATGAAACATCATCTTCTATGGTTTGTCATGTTCATTCAAATTTTAATTTATTTCAGAATTGCATGGCTTCCCTGTCAGGCTAGCAAACTTACATCCCTATAATGTCATCTATTTATAAAATTAGTACATATGAATGCACTATTCCAAGCTGCCCCCATTATTAGTTCTAGAATTTCTACCAAGATGGGCAGGTATCTGCAGAAGCCAAACACATTTGAGTTGTTTCATATCTAATTAGTAACAGAATGGTGGCACCAAATTAACCTCAATAACTGCCCTTAAAATGCCAGTACCCATAATGATTTAGTAATTTGATGCCATACTGTTTAGAGAAACAGAAGTTTCTGAACATTAGAATTGATCTCACAAAATATAGTTTGGCCCCATGTACAAAAATTAATTAAAAATAGATGAAATACCTAAATAAAATATCTGAAACAATAAATTATGTAGAAGAAAACATAAGTACTAAACTTGTAAGACCTGGGCCTTAAAGAACATTTTTATGAATTTGACATCAGAGGCAAGGGGAGTAAAGGCAAAAATAATGGGAATATATCAATCTACAAAGCTACCACACAGCAAAAGGAACAACCAACAAAACAAAAAGGCCACCAATCAAAAAGGGAGAAGACATTTGTAAACAGCTCTGGAAAAGGGTTAATATCCAAAATATATAAAGCACTCATACAGCTCAACACCAAACAAACAATCCAATTAGAAAATGGGCAGAGGACCTGAACAGATACTTTTCCCAAAAAGACAAACAAATGGCCAGCAGCTATATGAAAAGACGCTCAACTTCACTCGTTATTAGAAGAATGCAAACTGAAAGTACCATGAGATAGCATCGACACTGTTAGAATGGATATTATTAACAAGACAAGTAATGACAAGTGTTGAAATGGCTGTGGAGAAAAACCCTCATTCACTGTTGGTGGGAATGTAAACTGGTACAGCCACTATGGAAAACAGTATGGAGGTTCCTCAAAAAAATGAAGAATAGAATTACCATATGACCCAGCAACCCTTCTTCTGGGTTTCTATGCCCTAAGTTGGAAAACATTTACTTGTAAAGATATATGCTCCATTATGTACATTGCAGCATTACTATGGTGGTCAAGACATGGAAATAATCTGTGTCCTTGTCTAGATAATTGGATAAAGAAAATGGAGTACATATGTACAATGGAATTCTACTCAGCCATAAGAAAAGATGAAATACTGTCATTAGTGACAACATGGATAGACCCTGAGAATATAATGCTAAGTGAAATAATCAACCCAAAAAAAAAGCTAAAAACTAAATGATTGCATTCATAGGTGGGATATAAAACTGAAACTCATAGGCACAGACAGCAATATTGTGGGTATTGTGGTTACCAGGGGAAAAAGGGATGGAGATTAGTAAAGGGTAAAGGGGAATCAAATATATGGTGACAGAAGATGATTTGACTTTGGGTGGTGGGCACCTAATACAATATACAAATCATGTATCATAGAAATGTACACTCAAAAACCATATAATCTTATTAATCAATGTCATCCCAATAAGTTTAATATAAAAATAATTGCTCTCAAAGTCTCATTCAATAAACAGCTATGCTTGAACTATGAATATCTTTTAAGTTAATTTTGAATTATTTTTTTGAACACCTACCATGTAGATAGGTAGTTAAGGTTTTCATTAACTTTGTTGTCTAAGAATTTACCTCTGTTATATAAAAATTTACCTCTCGTATCAGCAAAACACACTGTTCAGTGAGAGATTAAAGAGAACATAAAATAAAGTATTAAATACAAGGTAAACTACTCCAAAAGAAGCACTGATTTTCCATTAAATTCTCAACCATATAGATGAACCAAAAATATATATATATATATGAAACTGGTGAATTTTTAACTACTCACCATGCTGCACTGCTGTGTAACCATAAAACTTGGGCAAGACTTCCTTGAAAGGTCACAATGACATATTCAATAGAGTAGGAGACTGAGTGCCAGGAAATTTGATGGTGTTTTAGTTCTGCCTCTCACTGAATTAAAAATATTTAATTTTTATATAAGTAATGTTATTTTCCAAATACGAATTAGCTAAACTAAAAGAAACAAAGATAAAACAGCACATAAAAGTGACATAAATAGCACTTACAATAAACCAGGCATGATTATAGCACTTTCATATTTTCATATTTTGCAAAATTCTCTGAGTTAAAAATTATCTCATAGAAAGAGGCAGCCAATTGATTCTCTATCATCAATGATATTTCTATTTTTCTCTCCCTCTTCCTTTCTCTCTCTGAAATCAATAACAACATATTTGAAAACTAGGGTTATAAATCATGTCGGCTAGGATTCCCTTGAGACTATGAAATGCCATTTTTCTTAATTTTCCTTGTTTTGTTTTGTTTTTTAAAAAATGAGTAAGGCTCCTTATTATTCGTATTTCAAATTTCATCCATTTGCTTATATTTTCTTCTGTTCTATTGATCTTTCCAGTATCTATCTGTGCATAGATCCTGTGCAGATTCTTTCTAATATCACCTCAATTATTGTACTTTATAATGATTACCCATAGATATCCACTTGTTCAACTCCCAATTATATATGCAAACATTATACATTGTAATATTTGCTAAAACTGGAAACATTAGCCACTTCTAAGAAATAATAAAGAAGTTGTGCTAAGAGAGCTAATTAGAAACATTGGAAGGTCATTATGAATCTTTCTTGTCAGGCATGCAGAATACATCACATTTAATGTGGTAGAATTCACTCACTGATATCTGTCACTTGTTAACTCATCCAGATCACACTCAATTAACCTCCGCTGGCTCTTTCAACCCTTGCTTCAGGGAAGGCAGGCACACAGTGGGGAGTTGGGTGTTCCAGGGACCAGAAGTCACAGCCTGTTCATCAGACACCATGAGCTTGTTCCAACTGCCTCTGGCTCCCTGCCTGCAATGGGAGGTGAGCACTTGCTAGAGCAGCAGGTTCATTATGGGACAGCATGGGCTCTCTCCTTTTATAGAAGGTAATCATCATTAAATTGGTTATGAAATGTTCACCAAGCACATCTCTCTGTTTCTTAGTCAAAACAACTTAATCAAGAAAGCTTTCCAGTAATTTAATCTAAATATATAAAACACACTCTTACTTTAAAAAAAGTCTTCTATTTTAGAGTAGTTTTAAATCTACAGAAAAATGTGGAGATGGTACAAAGAGCTCCTTTCTTCCAACTATACCATTTGCCCTATTTTAAGATCTTACATTTTCAACAATTAATCAAGCAACATTGATACATTATTAACTTTTTTAGATTTTCTTAGTTTTAACTACATGTCCAGGATTACATCTACATAGCCATATCTATATATCAATATTTAGATCTCTTTAAAAAAAAAAGAACAAGAAAAAAATTTCAAAATTTGGTGTGAAGAAAATGCTTGGTTTGATTTCTAAGGAAAGAACCTGACAGAGAATTTATGATGATGTTTAAGTGCTTTGAAATGTGAGCTACAGCATAAATACTAAAGGAAGCTAGATATCTGTGGCCTTTTCAGTAAAAATTCAAACCAGCATTTCCTAGGGGCCTTTCATCGAGAGCTTCAAAGTATTCTAAGTCACTCTCAGTTCCTAATGATTCTTGATAAAAAATCTAAATGCTCAGCCTCAGCTGCAGAATGAGAAGAAAACAAAACAAAACAAGAACTTCTGTCTTTTAGCACTGAAGCAGCATAAAGGAAGCCCAGGCAACCTGTGGGGAAAGGGCTATGAAGAAAAGTGGTAAATTCTTCCCTTCTCCCCTCAGTTCTTCCCTTAAACCTAGACCTGGTGGATATTTCCAGACCAGCTCTTTTGCCTCTTAAATACGTGGTTGCTAACTAACTGCTCAAACACATCAGGACCTAGGCAGGCCATGCTGGCAGAGCCAGATACATAACTTGCCAGGCACAGTAAAAAATCAAAATCCAGGACCCTTTTTCACAGTTTTTAATCATTTCAAGATGACTGCAACAGAGCCTTAAACTAAGCACCAGGTCCTTCTGGGTGCAAGGCTCTGTGTACCCCTGAAGCCAGCTCTGCAGGCTGGACATGCAAAGTGTCCCCCAGGAAAAAATGCTTTTCAGACTGCAGAGTGGCTTTCTCTTCTGGAAAGTAGTTAGAACTAGGGAAGAAGTATAATTTCCAGGAGGCTGTGCTCAATGGAATTGGTCAGGTGTAGAAATTATATATATTAGAGGCCCATTGCAGAAAGATTCCTGCAAGAATAGGGCTTCCTGCAGCAGTCTCTGCTGCCCTGCCCGCTTCCCTCCCTTCTCTGCAGCCCCACCTATTACTCTCCTATCTCTGCTGCCCCTCCTGCTCCCTTCTCTTCTCTGCTGCCCTCCTTGCTTGCTTCTCTGCAGCTTTCCTCCCTTCTGCAGTGCTTGGCTTCCTTCTATGCTGTCTTTAGTCTTTGCTCTGCATCGAGATATGCAAATTAACCGCCTTCTTGGTTTGGTTAATTTGCATACTCACTCCTGATTGCCTGATGAGTGTGGCTTGTGGGCATGGCTTGTGGGTATAGCGGAGGTATGGTCAATTTGCATGTTTCTCTTTTATTAGATAGGATATATAGATATAGATATAGATATAGATATAGATATAGATATAGATATAGATATAGATATAGATATAGATATATATGATTATATATGTATAGGCACATATAATCTTATATGCAAATGTATATGATTATATATATCATATCCTGTCTAATAAAGACAGAATATGCAAATTGACCATCACCCTGTGACAAAGATGGTGGTGCCTATAGCCAATAAGGAGGGAATATGCAAATTGATATGACAAAGACGGCATAGCCGGGCAAGTGTTCCTCTCCACCCCAGCCACTCCGGGCCTCTGGGCAGCATGTGTGCACAGGTGCAGAGCATCCAGGTTGCAGCAGGATGCATGCTATGAGTGAGGGTAGAGGATGGAAGGAACTACAGGAAGGTGTCAGGGCCAGAGTGAAGGCAGAAGGAGGCTCTGGCTGGAGCAAAGGTCCAGGTCCTGGAAGCTAGAGGGAAGCCAGTGCCGGCAACTTGGGGAAGGAAGGCCTATGCCTGCACAAATTGTCATGCAACAGGCCTCTAGTTTATAACTATGATTGCATATATATTTATATTAGTATAAGTTTATATATGTATATACATTTTATAAATCATTGTGTATATATATATATATATATATGCACATGAGAGCATATGTATATGTTTATTTATGCTTATATATAAGTATATATATTTATTTACATATGTATAAGAGTATGTGTATATACAAAAACACATATATTATATAAATGAAAATTTAATTTTTTAAAACACTCACTAGCAGACTACCACCTTATATCTGCACTTGGATACTTCTTTCACTTATCAACCAAGTAGAGGCCCGGTGCACGTAGTTCATGCATAGGGGTGTGTGTCTCTCAGCCCAGCCTGCACCCTATCCAATCTGGGATCCCTCTCACAATCCAGGACTGCTGGCTCCCAACTGCTCACCAACTGCCTTCCTGATTGCCCTAACCGCTTCTACCTGTCAACCTGATTACCCCCTAACCACTCCTCTGCCAGCCTGATGGATGCCTAACTGCTCCCCTGGCCCTAACTGCTCTCCCCTGCAAGCCTGGTCACTTCTAACCACCCTCCTCTTGCAGGCCTGGGTCCCTCCCCAACTGTCTTTCTTTGCAAGCCCAGTCACCTCCAACTTCCCTCCTCTGCCAGCCTGGTCACCTTTATCTGTCCTCCCCTGCAAGCCTGGTCACTCCTAACTGCCCTCCTTTGCAGGCCTGGTCTCTCCCAACTACCCTCCCCTGCTGTCCTGATTGCCTGCAACTGTCCCTCCCTTGCAGACCTGATCCCTCCCAACTGCCCTCTTCTGCTGGCCATCTTGTGGTGGCCATCTTGTGTACATATGGGGGCAGTCATCTTTGACCGCATGGGGGCAGCCATATTGTGTGTTGGAGTGATGGTCAGTTTGCATATTATCCTTTTATTAGATAGGCTTTGATAGGATAGAGGCCTGTTGCATGGGTGGGGAACAGCTGGTTTGCCCTGAAGGGTCCGGATTAGGGTAGGGGTTCTCTTGGGGTATGAGGCAGCCTGGGCAAGGGGCCTGTGGTGGTTTGCAGTCTGGCCATGCACTTCAACAACCCAAATGGAGGCCCTGGTATCTGGGATTTATTTATCTTCTATAATTGAAACTTTGTAGCCTTGAGAGGAGGCCTGGGCCCACGAGGGAAGGCACAAAGTTTGGCTTCCTCCATTGCTGGGGGCAGCCTAAGCCTCCTGCTTTCTCTGTAGCTGCAGCTATTTTGGTTGGGTTAATTTGCATACTTGCTCCTGATTGGCTGGTGGGTGTGGCTTGTGGGTGTAGCAGAAGTATGGCCAATTTGCATATTACTCTTTTATTAGATAGGATGAAGTAAAAATGTAACCTTGATTCCCAATATGAGCTCAGAGAATGGTGTGACTCTATGAGTCTTGAGACTTAACTGACTAGGATCATACAGTAGATATATGTTAACACTGCTGGCTCCTGCCTGCTGCTGTACAGAATGTCACAGAAAGAGAAAGAATGTGACCGTGTCAGTGTGCACTGCTTGGAATACCTTCTACTTCCTTTAGGATTGGGGTTCATTGCTTTCATAGCCTTTCAAGTCCAAGATGGACAGTCAGTTTGCTGTCCTCCACAGTCATGGTTTATGAACAGTTAGTATTTGCATCACTGAGGAACTATTGGACCCCATCCCAGTCCCACTAAAGCAGAATCTCTGGGGACAGAACCTAGGAAACAAGCTCTCTAGGTGGCTGTCAATTAAAGAGGCTTAGGAGTACAAAGCTGGTGAGTTATTCTGCTGCAACTCTTCTGTCTCCAAATTGGAGCGTGCTCAGGAAAATATTCCACCTCCCAGGGAATAGAAGGGTGGAGGAATGACTTACCCTTTGCTCTGGGAATTTGGGATTAAATGAATATGCATAGCTGAGGCAGAGGAGCACTTTGCAAAGGAAATGTGGTATTGAGATTCAGTAATTGTCAGAGGCAAGACTATTAGAGTGAAATGTTTCTAACATGGTTACAATTCCTGTTAGATGCATTTTAAAACATATCTGATTTTGTTGGAAAACAAGGCTGATAAGAATTTGGCACCAGTGAGTCTAAAAAGGCCAGCTTGAAGTTATTAATTTAAGAACTATCCCTCCCTTTTGAGATTCTATTTTACCTGTGTTTATGTTCCCACAATTGAACAGGCTTGCATCATAAACAGCTGAGCACTCATCCTGAAACTGGAGGGAATGACTGCCTAGAAGAGAGTGTCCTGCTGTGTTTTTTATTATTACACTGTTATTGATCATTTATGAGTAATAGCAAAAACTTGGGATTATTCTGAACATAGGTTTGAAAAATCCATCTAGCCATTGGGCTCAAAGTGCAAATGAGTCCAATGAGAGACAGACTTAAAAAAGGAGAGGGGAGGAAAAAGCCAGCCAGCCATGTGAAGCCATCAGCTCCTCTTCACAGACCATCTAAAGCATTTGGAACACTACCTTGTTTTTTGTTCATGTTTGCCAAGGCCTTTGGAAACAAGCTTCTCTTTTCTTCTTCATTCTATTAACATTTCCTTAGCACTTCAAAGCTATTAGGCATTCCTTACCACTCTTCAGTGGAATGATAAAAAGAATGCCAGTTGTGGTTTCCTGATAAAGAACTGGAGTCACTGAGAGTTCACAGAAGTGATGTATTTTTGAAGCAACCAGCAGTACCCATCAGTGTTGATTTGGGAGCCTTTCATTTCTTTGCTGATTGTCTCCATTCCCGAATCCCCACACAGTTTGCATATAAAATACTTGCATTTATTGGGTCATGAAAATTAGAAGTTTACACACATGTTTAAAAAAAATCACCTGCTTAGGTTAGATCAAAAGGATTGAGATCAGAAAGCCAATTTCTGGTTTCATAGTTGAAAACCAATAGGGTTTAGCTGCTAGTTGCTATTCTCTCTTGCCTACTGACTCCCAGTTTTGCCTCAATAGCAATAGTCATCATAATTGCATGAAGCCCAATCATGGTGAGTCGATTTCCTTTGGTCTAGGTTTGGATAGGGGCTATGTTCCTGCAAAGATGTAAGAGGAAGTCTGCTTCATGTTTCTGGGAAATGTTTTCCTTCTGATATAAAGAACACAAAGACAAGGCCCCTCTTGTTGCTACCACCTTCCTTTCTGCTTATGACACTGCCACAAAACTATAATGCTTGCCATCCTGGAGCCATCAAGCTGATAAACCACTGATGGTTGCAGAACAGGGTGACGTCAGCAGCCTGGGCCACAGATGCCAGGGCTCAACCCTGGAATGTCTGAGCTCCCAACAGCCTATTATATGGGATTAAGAAATAACCGCTATTTAAACCACACTCATTGGGTACTCTGTTACCCACAGTCATATGTGTATCATCAACGATATTCTACATAAGAATTATATTCACCAGCCATTACAGAAGCACAACGTGATAAATACGAGGAAAACATCTAACCTCTTAAAGATTTTGTTATAAGATTGGAATGCTTGGAAAATAAAGCTTCATGTGGCTCATTTTAGCCCTCCAAATCCTTATTAGGTTAACGATAAAAGGCCTCTTTTATAAAGTGATGCCATGTGGCTGGGAAATGAACATGGCAGACAGAATAAAACCTTGTACCACCAGAATATTGCTGCCCAGTGAAATTGCTAACACTGGGACTTAATGTTGAAAGAAACAGTAGGAGATGATATAGACTACAAACATACTCTAATTAAATACCAGATAATAAGAATGTTTAAGAACAAACTAAAAAGAAGTTTTCCTCTGAAGTTAAAATGGTAGGATCTAGAACCAAGAAATAAGTTTTTTCTATGCCTGAAGTAAACCATGAAGCTTTTTGTTAATGCAAAATGCACTAATACAATGTTATATGTGTGATGTTTAGTAAAGAAAATTTGAAATCTTGAAATATAATAAGCAACAGCGCATCAAGCCTTTCAGGGATTCAGAGAAGGTAAAATACATACTATTATGAGGTATGTTTTGAAGTCTGGAGAGAAAAGGAAGTAGTTTTTTTGCACAGGCACAGGATTGACTATAGTTGGGTTGTGTCCAGATACAGAGTCAAAATAGTGTCACTAAGAAAGTAAATATGATTGGTGACCACACAAAGACCAACTTAGAGATGAGATGCATTTGAGGAGTTGAAGATAAATGTGGAGGTGTTTAGCTCGGATGAATAGCCTTCTAGGTTCATGAATATTTGTCATAGGAATAATCATTTAACTCTGAATTTACACTTGATGTGAAGATAGAGAGCTTAGAGTCCAGGCAAAACCAGCTTGAAGGTGGAAAAACAAAGACTCAGTCACTTCATTGGCTGAATGACTTTAAAAAAGTCACTCAATATCCCAGGCTTCAGTTTCTTCATCTGTAAAATATGATGGTTAGAACTAAGTGATTGTGACGCGTTGAACTTCATCAAACAAACCTTGAAGGAAGTATAGGACCTCAGAATTGGATGTGTATCTGGTGACCAACTTTTTAAGCTTGCTCAATTCACAGACTGGGAGTGGAGAGAGGAGAGGTGAACCCAGATCTGCAGGCATTCATGACTGGCAATTGACAGGGCCAGGTGGGGATAGGGGATTTTTGAGGATTGAAATTTTCAGTACAAAAGCCAAGAAAGTTCATGCAAATCCAATCCAATGGACACCTTAGGACTAGGTTGACTAATTTTACACTTCTTAATCACATCTCTGTACCATAAAAATATTCTTCCACTGTCACAAAGCTCTGGTGGCATAGGACAGTGGTCAGCAATCCCATTAGTCAACAGAGCAGCAAACCCCGGCTCGCAAGCCATGGTTTGTCGACCACTGGCATAGGACATCTGCAAAGGTACTCCATAAATGTCTGGGTCTCTTCTACTGTTGGTGATATTTACTGCCAGTTCTTGCCCTTGAGATTCATTTATATCTTCAAGCTCAGTTCCTATAATAAGAACAGAGATGATTGCATAGCAGAAACTGCTTCAAAGCACGTGTATGGGGGGATGTAACTTTGTCTCCACTTAGATCTGGTAGCTGCCTGTGAGATAGAGTCTGAGTGGCACCACGAGGGTCAATGGCCACCACAAGGTCTTTCTGCCATGAAAAACAATCATTTGGGTAAATTCCTGATAATACCTGTCTACCTACCTTCATTGTCACCTGAAGTATAGTTTATCAAATTGCAAAGCACAGAAATTTAGTCAGGTTTATTAGTTATGATGCTTTCATTAGTAACAAAAACCAGGACAGAAACTAATCTAAAAAATACTGAAAATTATTATTACACAATGATAATCAGAAGTAGGGCAGTCTCCAGGCATATTATATAGATTTCTATCATTGTCACTTAAAAAGGGTTTTTGCTCCTGTCTCTTCTATATTTTCCCCTTAATATCAGTTTCACTGTGGTTGCCTCATGGTTTCAAAATGCTGCCTGTAAAAATGTCAATTATGTGCTTTCTTGTGCCTGTTAAATTGAAGGCAGAAACATAGAAACATGCCCCTTACACAGAAATTTTAAAGCTATAAATTATGTGCTTATCCCTAGACCACTCACTATCACTGGGGTATGCCATGTCAACCAAATTCTACCTTTTTCTAAAGCTGGGGATGAAGTGCATGCTGGGCTCTGCTATAAAGAAGGATAATAGGCCGAGACAGGTTTGGCTCAGTGGATAGAGCATAGGCCTGTGGACTGAAAGGTCCAGGTTCGATTCCAGTCGGGGGCGTGTACCTTGCTTGCGAGCACATCTCCAGTGTGGGGCGTGCAGGAGGCGGCTGATGGATGTCTCTCTCTCGTCGATGTTTCTGACTCTCTATCCCTCTCCCTACCTCTCTGTAAAATATCAATAAAATATATTTTTAAAAAAGGATAATAGGCAAGCAGCTGTACTTAAAATCCATTGTCAACTCAGTGCCACCCCTGTCTCTATCTCTTCTCTGCATTTCAAAGGCTAAACTCCTGCAGCAACATTTCCCAAAAGCCCTCATTCATAGAATGATGATATTATTTCTTCCAAAGAGAGACTATTCTGTGACATGTGGATGGCAGCAGAGCAGCGGAGCTATTATTCTCCTCTGGCAGCAGCTGGTAGACTTGTGGATAACGGCAGTCACAAGGAGCTCTGTGGCTTCCAGGTGTTCTGTGAATTATTCACAACAGCAGCAGAGATAATTGGAGGTGGCGTTCTATGATCCCTGTAATTCCTAAATATTAGTGGTTGTTGTCCTTGACCTTCACTTCCCCAGACTTTCTGGTAGTTCTGCAAACACTTATTCTTGGTACTAAGCCTTTTTTTTTTCCATTTTTAAAATGTCTAGAAGAATGACAGTTTCCATGGTCCAACTTCAACTTATTTTAAACCCAGTGGGGAAGTAAAGATAGGGTGTGATATTAAATAGAGTGACTCTGACTAGCATAAATGCTGTTAGATAATTCAGGGGAAGGACTGCCAAAAAGGAAAGCAGTATTTCCACTGTCATTTCTAATCTTCTTCACAATGTTTTATAAAGTTAGTTTAGATGCATGACTGACTTGCCAACATTCATTTATTGACCAGATAACCCACTTGCCCCCCATAAAATGTAAATTTTACATTTGGTGCCTTATTTATGGGGTATCTCTGCAAAGGAAGAAAATGAGAACCACAAAAACATAATTTCTAAGAAACTCCACCCTTAACTGTATTAAAGCAGCAATGAAAGAAATGCATATTCAAAAATTGAAATCAAATTTTATCTATGAAAATAGGGCTAAAGTTCAGTAAATAATGCCTAACAATGCCCAAAGTAAAATATAAACAACTTTCCCATAAATTCTGTTAGAATTGTGAATTGATTAATACTGTCAAGTTTTCAATTTAGCAAAATATGTCAAGAATTTTAAAAAATGTAGTTTTGACTCAGTAATTTCAATTCTGGGAATCTATCCTAAAGAAATAGGTCCAACTTTAAGTAGCCAACTGCCTAACTACAGGTAGTACACTCTTTTTTATAATAGCCAAAGAGTATAAACAACAAAAATGTTCAACCATAAAATATTTGGTTAAATAAAATATATCAACTCATGAATATTTTGTAGTCATCTAAGTGATGGCCATGTGCTCTGACAGTGAATTGAACTAGTAATCTTTAGGTGCATGGGTGGACACTCAATCAACTGATTCATACTTTTTTGAAAGTAATTAGGGTTAGGTGAGGTCAAGAGAGTGGGGCCCTAGTCTTATGGGATTAGTGCCCATAAGAGAAAAGATATCAGAAAGTTAGTTTTCTTTCAATCTGCCATGAGCGAAGAGAGCAAGAAGGCATCTCTATCTAGGAAGTGAGCTTGCAACAGAACACAACCATGCTGGCACTCCATTACAGCCTGCAGTACTGCAGGAAAATAGATTTCTGTTTTTTAAACCACTCAATCTATGGTGTTTTGTCATGAAAGTCCAAGCTAATTAAGGCAGTGCATATGCCCATGTTGGCTGCTAATGCAGGCTCTTGGATGGCCTCTCAGTTGCTCTCTAAGTAGCCTGAGTATGTGGACTACATTGGGCTTCCACCCTGCCTGGGGCTGGCTTCCCCCAGAACAAGCACCTCAAGGAAAGGGAGTCAGTCAGGTGGAGCTTTACTTTCTTACAATCAAACCTCTGACATTACATAGCATCCCTCTGTATCCTAACAAAGCAGTCACATACCACTAGGCTCAATGGGAGGGCAAAGAGACACCCTCCCTTTCCTTACAATCAGACATGCTCTGAAAGAACATATCACTCTGGCCTTTTCAGAAAAATACAATATGTTAAAATTTTCTTATCACCCCAAAAAATATTAGGGACATATGTCATATCCTGAAGTTCTTCTCACTGAACCTGAGTTAAGAAGTACCTCCATCCTCTCTTCCGTGTAGGGAGTGGAGGGAGGAAAAAATGCCAACAGCATTCTCCAAAGAAATTATCTTTCCATTTCCAACTTGGGCCTTTTTTATTTTAACCTTCTAAGTAGGTGTTGGACTAAGCAGGAAAACAGGTCTTTATTTGATTTGCAAATCTTCTATAAGTAGCCTGGTACCTGAGTTTGAGAACTCCGGAATGCACAATTCTCACCCTGGGCCTTTGGGAAGATTACTGAAATGGAGACAGAGTCTCACTTAAACATTTCATTAATTAGAACGTAGAATTCAGAAGCATATCAGATAAATACAGCCCAATTCAATGGATTTATTAATTTTATATACACAAGGATGGGTCGATATTTAGAAATATTAACATAATATTTGTCACCCATAAAATATAGAGTGTTTTTATAAAACAGTAGAAAAAATTCACAGAGCCTTATGGGAAACAGAGTAAGGACATAAAGTGACAAGTCACACAGACATAAAAATGTAAATAACCAATGGAAAAATGTGCAACCTCATTCAATAAACAAAGATTATATAAATGAAAGCATGTAGTATTATTGTCAAAATTATAGATAATATATACTAATAATGCTCAGGTGTTTTTAAATCCTCTCTTAAGAGTCAGATAAACAATATCATCATTTTATTAAAACTTTCCATGATCCTCCAAAGGATAATAATCTTAACCCTTCTTCCAATCCCCAAGCACTTCCTTGTTAGCACATTTATAGTATTTTCTACTCCTCATCTTGCTATTTGTACATGGATCTCAGCTTTACTACTACATGGTATTTTTTTTTTGAAAGCAAGAACCATGTCTAGTTAATCTTTTGTATTCTTAATGGCATTTAGCTCAATGCTTTACATAGCACTTATTGAATAACAAAGACAAAACTGATGTTAATAATAAGCCTGATATTTATTAAGTTTACTATGTGCCACACATTGTACAAAGACTTGGTACAAATTATTTAAGCCTCACAACCCCTTGAGATACATGCTATTATTAGTCTAATTACAGACTAAGAATCAAAAGCATAAAGAGAATAAGTAATTTGCCTATGCAAACACAAATCTCTTTATCATTTGAATTGTTTTCTCTAATGGGCCTGATAATGAATTCTGGAGGTCTTACAGCATTCTTGCAGCACATAATGACAGACAAGGGGAAAAATAAAAAAAAATCCAAAGAATAAAAATAAAGGTAAATAAATGGTATATACATTCAAAGGAGAAAGGATGATTGGATTCTAAAGTTACCTGACAATAAGAATTAGAGAAATGGAAGAATGTAAAGGTAGTAAAACATAATTGCTATTTAAAGATTGTCATCTTAAGAAAATAATATGACTTTTCAAAATGTATTTTTTAAAGTGTGAGCCTAAAGAAAAACACTCAACATGCCTTTTAATTCTGCTTGAATAAGCATTTAAATGGGAATTCTCTATCATTATTGATTATAGCTTTCTGAAACCCAAACCATCTTTCATTTTAAAAGAAGAGTTAATCTGACTCAGCTGGTTTGCTCAGTGGATAGAAGAGCAGCCTCAGGACCCGGGTTCAATTCCAGTCAAGGGCAGGTATCTCGATTGTGGTCTCTATCCCTAGCTGTAGAGGCATGTGTGGGAGGCAACCAATCAATGTGTCTCTCTCACATAGATGTTTCTTTCTCTGTCTCTCCCTCTTCCTTCTACTCTCCTTAAAAATCAATGGAAAAATATCCTCAGGTGAGGATTAAAAAAAATAAAGGTACCAAAAATAAAAAGAAGAGTTAGTCAATATGAACTAAAATATTGTATACTTTTCTAATTCACCTTGGCATTTATTCAAACCCCACAGCCCAATAACTTTGAGTATATTGAATTTGGACAATTTAAAGGACAAAAGGACATATCTAAAGAGATTGGTTGTGGCCTCCTGTACTTACAGGATACAGTATTTCTGGTCCAGAACAATGGAAAAACCTGGCTTTTTCTACTTAGAAACTCATGGGCTCCGAAGGCTCCAGACAATATAGGCATTCACCAGGCTCAGCTTTTGCTGGATGAAACTGAAACATTGGGTCACAACTGAATGTAAATCTAAACCTCCCTGAATATAAGCATCTATGAGTGTGTAATTCATGGCAGAAACTTGAATTTGTAAAAGAGGAATGTTAGAAGTAATAAAAACAAGAAGAAATGAAGTGAGAATCCTAGAGCCTTCCTTGCATGCCAGAATAAAGTAGATGTGCGCTACATTCTTTCCTTTTGTGGGTCCCTTCCACACCTGTTATTGCTTTCCTGGGGGATTAGCCAAAGTGATCCAATTTCTAAGTCTTAGAGGGGAGAAATGATTTGGTCCCAGAAATAGGAAGCCAGGGTTTACTTTTTCCACTATTTAAAAAGAAAATATCTTCGATAGAGGAATATTTAGTGCAGTGTCTCAGGGAAAGCAAAATGCCACCGATGTAGGCGCTAGGCACAACGAAGTTGGTCTATATGGTAACAGATTGAATTACTAATGAATCACCTGTAGCTCAGAACTTGGTTTGTTTTTTTGGTGGGTTGATCGGTTATTGATTGGTTTGTTGTCAATGTTGTGTTAGAGAAATGACTCCTGAGATGGTTGTATCTCCTAGATACATAGTGCAGGCTCTGATCTTATTAAAGTAAAAAATTTTCTGGCAAAAATCAGAGCATATTGGTTAAAATTCACAGGAGGAATGTTTTATGCATATACTCATTCACCAATACTATTTTGAAATAGCACTTATTCAGCCAGTACTGAGCTTCACCAAATGATTGGAAAGACAGTAATTATCCACAGGAAATCTAAAAGCTATCAATAGGACACAAACTAATAATGGTAGCCATAGATGGTCTGCTTGAGACCATGTCACACATTCTTGACAAAATGTTGCCTTACCAACAAAATCATTTTACAGTGGGTATTCAGGCAGAGTAGATTAATGGTACACTTTTTGTCTGCCACAGTGATATTTGAAAGCATACTTAGTCATTCATTCCCAGTTTGTAATCCAGTACTGCCCCTTCACCAAGGCACTTAACTTCGCCAAGCTTCAGTTTTCTCCACTGTCTAATAATACTACTTACTTTCTGGGATTGATGGGAGAAGCAAATGGGATAATAAAATCCATCTTTTCAGGAATCATAATAGCACAGTTCTAACTATGAAAGCATATCTCGATGACTAAATCACAGACATTGGCACAGAATAAAATGTAATTCTAGCAGCTGGAGGTTTCCAATACAGAATGAATGTCACTGGGCAGTCGTGACTGCTGCCACAGGGGAGTGTTAAGCTCATGATCACTTGGACAGGATGCTGCAGAAGAGATCCAAGCTTCAGAGGGGAGGCTAATTGACTTTCAAGATCCACTTCTGGTATTCTGGTATTTTGGCCTGCTACTCATGTCTCATACCCTCTTCCTGGATAAGCTTTTATGTAACTTTTTCCTAGAATGAATATAAAGTGAAAACAACAGCAACGTGCCCAGCAGCCCTGGAAAAGGCCATGGACCTGACCTTTCTGATATGCTCAATGGATGGATTTGGATGATCTGAATGAATGTAACCCCAGGTTGGAAGGAGCCAACCTGGGTAGATTCAGTAGAGATAGGCAGTCTTATGTGGCTCTTTTACGTCTGGTGGAAGGTCCAAGTGACAAACCCAGATCTATCTAATTTCAGAGCCTTTGCACTGAATCGCTACCCTTCACTGCTTTCCAGATGTATTTGTCCACTGCCAGGCAAGACTGGGAAAAGATCAGCAATGGAAGTTAGATTTTTCAGCCTGTCACCTTAATCACCAAATAGGTACTAACCAATATTTACCACAAACCTATATAAGCATCATGATATAGTTAAGGTTCTTGGGTTCTAGCCATAATTAAATGTGAGATGTGCCTTAATTTTCATATTTTTAAAAGTCTACATTGGAAGTATTAAATTTGCATACCTCCAGACTAATACATACCAGTGAACTTATAAGCTTTTTAATCTCTGGTCCATAAGATTCACCAACCATGATGGTCCTGACTAGTGGTAATTCTGGGGCTGCACAGCACTGGGCTGGAAGAGGACATTCAATACTTCTTGCCCACAATGTTAACTCATAGACTTGAGAAGCAATTAACATACAAAGTATCACAAAAAGTTGTCCCTGGGAATAAGGGTAAATAGTCTGAATTGGACTAATATGTCTAAGAGTGATTTGACTACAAAAGGAAGCCAAGAAATGAAGCTGAAAGGGATAGGAAGGAGAGGGAATTGCCACTATAGCAAGTTTGATTTGGCTTGAAGAAATATAATTCAGCTGGAGAAATAGTATTCTTGAATTTGAATAAGCTGGAGAAATTTCCTGGCTTAGTGAAGCATCCATCTTATATATAAAAACTGCTGTTTGAAATTTTAACCCTGCTATTTGACTTCTGTAAATGCTTGCTTGCTTAAATAATAAGGAAAATAAGACTAATCCCACTTTAAAAAGCCATACCTTCCCCAGACGAAATTATCAGTGCTGGCCCCAGGCCAGGCCTTTGGTTGAGGTCTCAAGGTCCCAGCACATAGGGGCTCTTTAACAACTTACAAAGGGGACTGGAAACACCCCATATTTGGAGACAAAGAAGGTAAAAATATATAAGTAAGAAAAGTTCCTTCATGTTGAGGCCCAGAATTTGAGAGACATTTTCCTCTGGACTGGTGCATAATAAATGTAACTCCAGCCGAAACCAATTTGGCTCAGATAGAGCGCCGGCCTGCGGACTGAACGGTCCTGGGTTCGATTCCAGTCAAGGGCATGTATCCTGGTTGCAGGCACATCCCCAATAGGGGGCGTGCAGGAGGCGGCTGATGGATGTCTCTCATCAATGTTTCTAACTTTCTAGTCCTCTCTGTAAAAAAATCAATAAAATATATTTTAAAAATAAAAATAAAAAATAAATGTAACGCCATCTCTCTAAGTATTGCTTGGTTCTTCTCTGATTTTCTGTACCCTTAATGTTTCCCTGAGCTGGGGAACAACTGTGCTTGGCCTTTTGACCTTTAGTGAATGGGTCAGGTTTGGGGCCCGAAGGAGGCAGATAAGCCTCCGGGAGATGCCGTTCTGCTGATTTAGCAGAATTGAACCAGGCAACTCTGGGCACTCTTGGACCTTAGCCCAGGACCCGGCCGGCATCTGGAGAGAGGGATGGACACTGTTAGACCTGTCGACAGAATCGGCAAAGGGAACTTGATCACCTTCCCATAAGTCAATGACTTCCTTGGGACTAGCCAAGACCTCGTTGGGTTAGAAGGAGAAATGGTGCTGAAGTCCGCAGCTGCCTTGGTGATTTAAAACTAATTGCTAGGCAGACTCAGCCCCCAAGAGCCAGGTGAAAGAAGGGGAATGAGGGGAGTGGGATGGCCAAGCTGCCTGCAGTGGCCCTGGAAGAAGCTGCAGAAGCGAGAAAAGCGGGGGACAGCAGACATTTAGCTGACACTAGAGCTGCCCCGCTGCTGCCCAGTGAGTAATGAGCATTTTACAACAAGCAATACAAGACTTAGGCCTTTGGCTTGCTGGCTGCGGCAGTTAAACCAGAAGCCAGTGACTGCTACAAGCCTGCCTGCAGCCCCAGGAATAGAGCTGGGGATCTGTAAAAGCATCAGATAGAGCCAGTGAAAGCTCTGTTTGCAAATGTACTGAAAGGGTTCAGTACCTGTAGCTGCTGGAAGAGAAGGGGCTGAGATCCCCTTCCAGTGCACTCCCTTGGGAGAAGCCTGGTCGCTGCTCTGCCACGAAGGGGACTGGACAAAATACAAGGGGCCTAATACCCAAGTCAGTGCCACAGAAGCACTTTGCAATATGCAAAGCTGTTTCTAACTGCAGCTCTGGCTGTTTGGGACTGGCAGCTTATGGCAGGGCCCCTGTAATTAGTAAACAGGGTTAACAAAAAGGGCAAAGGAAAGGCTGGACAGGGGAGCCTTCAGATTCTCTAAGGAAGGAGGAGTCTGATTGAGGGATGTCAGAGACCCTGTTGGGTTGGAAGGACCTAAGGCCTCATTCATGTTAAACTTATAGATTACAGCTTACTAAGCAGATGTCCAAGCCCGATTATGTAGGGGTCAAGCTGCCTGTGTACAGCAAAACAACTTATTCCCGTACCAGAATAAATTTTAGGGAAATTAGACAGGCTGTGTCTGTGGCTAGAAAGAACTGGCTGCCATGCACAGCCCTGAGAGTGGCCTGCAGAAAACTGTATAATAGACTTAGATGATGCCTATGTTTTCATGTAAATGACTCCAGAAAGACAAGGACAATTTTGCTTTATCTGAGAAGGTAAAGAATAGACTTTAGTCACTTCCCTAAGATATTTGTATAGTCCTATCATGTGTCATGTTTAGTAGCAGAAGATTTAGTTGTCAGAAGTGGCCACAGTGCCATTGTTACTGTCTTGCAGGCCTGTGTGGCCATGCCCATGTCAGGGGTGGCACAAACCTCAACTTTAGGAAACTGGTGAAGACCTGTGTAGAACAGAGGGAAGTGGTGAGTACCAGCCCTTTGTTATAGGAATTACAGACCCCGTGAGGTCCTGTAATATGTGAGACCCTGTAAAGCAATAAAGCTCCCTTAGTCCTTTCTGAGAGGGCATGTCACCCCTCCTAGAGATCATATGACATTTTAAGGACAAGTAAAGTAGGGGGAACCCTACTACAGGGACAGCTGTAATTGTCTACTTGAATATAAATACATTTTGAATTTCTTCTTGACATTTAAAGACAGTTATATTACTTTAAAGAGTCCCATGAAAAGAAATAACAAGAAAAACCAGAAGATCTTAAAACAAGTGAGTATATTTTTCTCCTTATATATTTCCTCAAAAATATGGCAATTCTTAATAAATATATCATGATAATACATTTCTTTGCACAAATTCAACAAGACTGGTTTCTAATAGTGGTTTTAGTAACTGAAAACTTTGACTGAAGTGTCATGTTTTAAAGAGCCCTGTTTGAACTCTGAAGACTTAAAGCCAATAAGAGTGTCAAGAAAAAGCCTGGTATCCTGCTTGGGAGCCCTGAAAATGGCTGGCACTGGAGCATCAGGTCCAAGCCCTACCATCACTGGCGGTTGGTCAGAGTAGAAGGGGAGCAATAAGGATGCCTCTGTGTCCCTGCAGAACCTCCATACACTCTAGGCTGCAAAGAGTAGGAAGGCTGCTGAGATGGGCCTTAAAACCTAAGGCTTGGGCCCAGGTAGAGTTGCTGCTGGTGAGGGATTCACCTAACTCAGCAGATACTGCAGGCAGGCCAGACAGCAGCTGGATGGCTTGGCTTCCTGGCCCTATGGGGCACACTAAGATTCAATCATGAAATTCCTGCAAAGGTAGTCAATTACCATTCTTGATGTGTTTATGCAAACAATCAGGCCAAAATGAATACAATAGATAAATTGGTCTTGATCTGGCTCTTTTGATAAACACAGAGGTAATTTTGAGGAGAAAAATTCTATTTCAATAGAGATTATTAATCTGAAATGTTTTATTTCCCTCCCACCGGACTATTTATTACAGTTTGTCTCTGCCAGGTCACAAGCCCACCTCCTTCTGTGCCCAGGCTTCATTGTCCCTCTGACAGACAGCAAGGATTCTCTTGGCTTTGAGGGAAAACTGTGTCCCTCCTCAGCATGAAGCAGCTATAGAAGAAATTCAATGTCCATTTTCCCTAAAAGAATTCAGAGCCAGGATCCTTGAGGTAATACATTAGGCCATTAGACAGACATGAGCAGAGCAAGGACCATGGGCCAACTAGGGCTACAGGATGTAACTCTTTCCACCTCTATGTATGTGAGACAAGGGGCATAGCAAACAGATACTCACCCAAAGTCTTAAACCCTAGAAAAGACAGTAGCCTATTTGTCCAAAAGACTTGACCCCTTTGCATTTGGGTGACCTACTTGCCTCTGGGCAGTAGCAGCTATAGCTATGCTTATCGAAAAAGCAATTAAGTTAACCCTAGGGTAAGAACTAATCCTAACTGCCCCACATGAGGTCAAGGCTTTACTCTGGAACACACTAAAGTGCTGGAAATCAAACACTCAAGTTACCTAGTTTCAGGCTCTCCAATGGACAAAAGAAAAACCAGTAACAATTTATAATGATAGAAGGTACGCATTTACAATGGCTCATGTACATAGTGCTATTTACAAGGTAAGGGGCCTCCACAGAAGCAAGAGGGAACTAGGCAACAGATGAAGCTGCCCAGGAGGTTGCTCTAAAACCAGTGAGGCCTCTACAGATTCTAGTGACTCTTCCAGACCCTGATCTATCCAATCTAGAAAAGCTGAAATCCATAACCAGTCTTTATTCAAGTTCTTACAGGCTTTACCGTCTACCCAGGAAGCAATCCAGAAGCACATCCAAGATGCTCTGCCTGTACCAACTTCTGATCTGGTTCATCCCTTCCACCCTGGTGACTCTGTTTGGGTAAAGGAATTTGCCACCCAAGGACTGATTCTTACCTGGAAAGGACCATCTCCACAGCAGTCAAGGTCAATGGAATCCCACCGTGACTTCATCACACCCAGCTTAAGACAGCCCAGGAAAAATAGAGAGTCCAGCACTCTTTAGACTCTCTAAAGATTACTCTTGGCCCTCATTCTGGGCCCTTATCTTATAAGCAGGTCCACGAACTTTATTAGGCAGAAAATTAAGATTATAGTCCTCAGGGGTAAATATAACTTCCCCCCTGACAATAACTATGAATCAATATTTTGACTCATGTACATAAAACCAGTATTCCCCATCCAACAGATCTAGAGAATGAAGCATCCAACTTCTATAAAAACTGCTGTTTGAAATTTTAACCCTGCTTTTGACTTCTGTAAATGCTTGCTTGCTTAAATAATAAAGAGAATAAGACTACTCCCACTTCAGAGAGGCCATACCTTCCCTGGATGAAATTCTCAGTTTTGGCACCAGGCCAGGCCTTTGGTTGAGGTTTCAAAGCCCCATCACATAGAGGCTCTTTAAGAACTTGCAAAGGGGGCTGGAAACACCCCATATTTGGAGACAAAGAAGGTAAAAATACATAAGTAAGGAAAGTTCCTTCATGTTGGGGCTCAGAATTTGAGAGACATTTCTCTCTGGATCCGTGCGTAATAAAGGTAGCTCCATCTTTCTAAGTATTGTTTGGCTCTTCTCTGTTTTTCTGTAACACTAGAACTAGACATTTACTATGGCTTATTTTTCTTTAGCAGCACTGGGTGGATAATTCTAGATTTCCTCCGGTGAACTTCTACTTTCAATTAAATGAAATGTCATTTCCCCATCAGTATTCAGGCAAGGCCATGGAACTAGGTTGGGTAAGTGAAATATGAGAAGAAGTTATATGCATCTCTTCCAGAATAATGATAGAAGGTACGCATTTACAATGGCTCCAGAATAGTGTTGTAATAATTGCCTGACTTTTCAGCCCCTCTCCTCTTCACAGGGAACCCTGATGAATACTGAGATGGCCATGTTATAAGATGATGTGGAATAAATAGAGCAGAACCTTACTCCAACTTGCAATGGACAGACACACAACATAAGAGAGAGATAAATATATCTGTTCTTTTATGCAACTATTTTTGGTGTTGTTTGTTTCCACAGCTAACCTGTCTGTCCTGACTGACACAAATACTCATGAACATAGGTGTGAATACAACAGATCTAGTTAAAGGAGTTCCAGCAAATGAATGGCAACATGCAACTTCATATTCATTTCTCTATATAGCACAGGGTTTTATTTTTCTAGGAACTTTTATAAAGGAATAATTACTAATAAAAGAGCTTGTTTTAGGTTACTACTACAGATGCAAAATTCTATCCATCAATATTACCCTGCCTTTACTTTTCTAATTTAATTTGACTTGATTCTTCGGCTCCTCAGGCTAGAAGGTCTTGCATATCCTGTTCTCCCCAGTTGAAATACATACCTTACTTCTCTCTGATGAAGTTCGTACCAACTCTTGTAGAATCACTTTCAAGCTTAATTAGCTCAAACAGTTCTCAAATCTTGTGGTCTCAGGACCACTTTAAACACTTAAAATTATTGAGACTTCAAAAAAAGTGTTTGTTCATATGGGTTATAGTTATTTATATTGCATTATAAATTAAAAGGATAAAAACTTAAAAATGCATATTTATTTCTTCTGTAATAACCATTACATGTGGATATAAACAATGCACTTTTATGAAAAAAATCTCTATTTTCCAAGTCAGAAATATTTTTTACTGAGAATAGCATTGTTTTATATTTTCAAAAATCTCTTTAATGCCTGGCTTAATAGACAACAGCTGCATTCTCTTATCTGATTCTGCATTCAATTTGTTGCAATATCCCACATCATATATCTGCTGAAAATCTACACCATATACGTGTGAGGGTAGGAGAGTAAAAATAAATAATGCCATCTTAGTGTTATTATGGAAATTGTTTTTAATTTGTTCACCCCCTAAAGGCTTTTGGAGACTCTCAGGGGTCCCTCTCTTTCATCTCTGAAATGCTGATGCTTATGAAATCTGATGACAGAGTTACCACTTGACTATTCTACAATTGTTTTTGTATATTAGTCATGGCTCCCAAGCTAAATTTTAAATACTATGAGAGCAAGGACAATGAATGGTTACAAAATACAGAAAAGTACAAAGCCTGCTATCACTACTACCACAGACTATGATACAGGATCATCAAGTTTAAAGTTTCATTATATCTTAAATAAACATACCATTACAAAATAATCTAACCTTTGAAATTTTATTGTATTAAACTTTATCCCACTCCCAAAGACAACCAGAATAATGAATTAGATAGTCATCTTTACAATTAGTTTTTATACTTATATTCAAGAATATTTGTATGCAGTATTCAGTATTGAGTTGAGTTTTCCTTACATAAATATTGTTCTGTGCAATTTACTTCTTTTTAACTCAAAATCCTGTTTTTGAGATCTATTCACATTGCTACTTTTAAACCGAGTAATGCCATAACTTATCTGCTCACTTTCTAGGTGTAGACATTTAGATTGTTCCCAATTGGTCACTCATGCCAATAATATTAAATGAGTATCCTTGTCCATGTCTCCTTAGTTTAGTGTCTAATAACTGATCTAGATTAAACTCTTAAAAATAAGAGTATCTGGTACTTTGTCCATGTGAGCTTTTCTGTTTCACCAGATGTTGTCACTCTATAATGTGGTCACCATCTATAATAATAAAAGGGTAATATGCTAATTAGACCAGACATCCTTCCTGGCATCACTCCAGACATTCTTCCAGATGAAGCTGGGGCAGAGTGAAGCCTGGGTCCCAGGTGCCTTCCAGTGGCTGGAGGAAAGCAGACCAGGTCCCAATTGGTGGAAGGAAGCCGGTGCTGGCAGCCAGGGGAAGGAAGGCCTACTCTTGCAAGAATTTTTGTGTATCAGGCCTCTAGTTCTAATATATATTTCCACACCCAGTGATTGAGAGCACCATCTGCCTTATACTTTATATTGTCAGGATCTTTATTTATCTCTCACTGTGCCCTTCTAAGCCTAGCACTATGTCAGGACATAATGGGCCTTCAGCAGATACTTGATATCTGATGCAACTTTAGCCTGAGGGTTGGGCATTTAGACATGGACACATTTTACAAGCAGAGTTACCCTGCTTGTTTCCTTGTCCTACATGATCCATGCAGTGAACTAGCAGGCTTATTTCTCATCTAGATCGGGCAGGGTATAAAATAAACAGAAACTTCTTTTTCTTTCTCCAAGAAGCACTTTGTGTTCCATGTTCTTTAAGTACAGTAGCCCTGCCTTCTTTGTCCATATCCTTAACCTACAAGGGAGCCATCCTGTCTTGAGTTCACCATCTACCAAAGCATGGAGCCTAGCGCAGCTGACATGCTTCATCCTGGACAGAAGCTGCCAGAATCCTCTTCTGCAAAGCAAACTTTGCTGTGGGATACATAGTTGTGCAGTGAGAGAACACTGTCTGCATTCAATTATTCTTCTGCTAGGCTAATGTGATTGTTTCAAGACCCTACAAATTACCAGATGTCGACAAGCAGCTCAAATGTGTTTCCCTGTCCCTATAAACTGAGGGAAATGTTCAAGTTGAGGGGAAGGGTGGTATCTACTTGATTGTGGTTATTTCAAATATGTATCTTTTCATTTGAGGGAGTAATGGATGTGTGCTCAAGAAAATGTGATGATAGAACTGATGTAACCCAGCTTGACTTAAATACCTGTGACAGACTAAGCTTGTAATAAAGTGCACATTTTATGTGAGGAAATATATACTAGAGATAGCAATGGGCAGTGTAGGATGGCATACATTAAGTATTCCTATGAATACTGGGTCCATATATCTTTATAATTTTCTTGTAAAATAAAAGCAATTCTGCAATGAAAAAAAAGCTACATATCATGTAGAACATTAAAAAATACTAGTATAATCATTTAAAACATCAATAATGGTTATATTTGAAAAAAAAAGCTGAGGGATAAAGCATGAAAATTATGTAGCAAGATGGTTCAGCATGATCAGAACCCAGTCGCCCTGCCCAAACATAATCCTTGACTCTTCCCTCATCCACTTTGTGTTTACAAACAAAATGTTCTGGTGCTAGTTTCTTCCAGGTTCCAGGGGCTTATTATTTCCAGAGTAAAGTCAAAGTTCACAGAATGTGAGATGTGATCTAACAATTCGCATATTGTGAGTTGTTTCTGCTGTTATTTAATTTTCTTAGCTAATTCTTTAAGATATTTAGTGAATGAAACAATCTCTGGACTTTAGAAATTTATGAATTAGGACTTGATTTTTATTCTTTTGAATTTCAGCTTATCTCTTGCTCATTATGAAAATGAATATGTTTATTCATCCCCCTTTTCTCCAAACCCATTGAAAAGTCTACTGGATTTTAAATGCCACAATGTCAATTTTAGTCCTATCTATCATGACTTCCAAAGCTAATAGTATTTGGTTTCATTATTATCTTAGACTATTTACAAATAATTTACCATTCTTTTCCTGGGAGGAAATAATGTCATGTCAGGAATAACCAAACCTAGGATGACTCTAATGTAAATTTCTTCTTATTATCATGTAAAAGTATTTTTGTACATGTATTTTATTTAAAAATATATGTTTCCTTTTGGAGAAAGAATTTGAGAATGCATAGTTTTGGTTTCTTTGAACCTTGTAGAAGGCAGTGGTAAGAATACACCTTTCCCAGCAATTTATCAGAGTCAGATAATCTGGTTACACAACACAAAACATATGCCAAAAATTGTAAACTCATTAAAATACAATAAATACATTTTACTTATCAAAAGCAAACAAAAATGAAAAGGAACAGATATATCCTCAAGCTGGGAAAAATCATTTGAAACTCTCAAACATTTGATATTATCTTTCCAAGAATAATGGAGCAAAAATAATCACATTCCTTTTCCTTTACATACTTTTATTCAGAGAAGCCAGATGCAGCTTGAAGCTTTGCTTTCCTGCCAAACTGTCAACTTTGTTTAATATTTTAAGTTTCATACAACACAAACAAAAGAAGCAAAATTATTGCAAGTGTGAAGGTTCTGAATAGGAATCATTTTTAACTGATCACTGTATATTCTGAAAACAGATATTAATCTTCATATTCCCTAGATTTTTTAAGTGTTTCCCACTGTAATTCCAGTGGTGCTGGAAAGTAGAGGGCTTTTATAAGTATGGGCACACATACATGCTTTATATACACTTCAAGTGGTATGGTTTCTACTATTGAAATTCATTCATGTCTTTTGAAGGAATATCTGTTATAAGGAAAGATTTAAAGGCTCCCCCAAAAGACCTTCTTGTGTATGGCAATTATGGTCAGAGTCAATATCATGGTAGCTAATACTTCCTAAGTGCTTACTCTGCACTTGTCAATGGACTAAGTGCTTTACCTCCATTATTCACTTAATCTTCACAGCAACTCTTCAATGAAATGCTATTTTCATCTTTATTTTTCATATAAAGAAACAGTCAGAGAAATTAAATAACTTGACCCATTTCGTGTGAATCATGGACTGAGTAGTCTTTTTATTTTTCCCCCCTCCCAAGATTCACTAAGATCTTGGTAAAGAGCAATTTTATTTGTTCACAATTAGTTATCCCTGCTGAATTGTTTCCATGCTTCCCTCTAGATGGCATATATTTAACTTCCTTTTTGACTTTTGGTGTGGCCATGTTAACAGTGTCATTTTACAAAGTGGAGTGAAAAATTTTAATCTTGATGAAATGGGAAATAAAGATATAATAATTGCTATGGATTGAATTGTGTCACCTCCAAAAGGATATGTTGAAGTCCTAATTCCTAGTACTTCAGATGTGACCTTATTTGGAGATAGGGTCTTTACAGAGGTAATCAAATTAAAATGAGACTGTTAGGGTGGACCCGAATAGAATATAACCAGTGTTCTTATGAAAGGGGGATTTTTCACACAAACTGAATAAAAAGATGATGTGAACAGATAGAGAGAAAAGAGGGCCATCTTCAAGCTAAAGAGACTAACTTGCTGATATGATGATTTTGAACTTTTATACTCTAGAACATTGAGACAATATATTTCTTTTCCTTAAGTTCACCAATTTGTAGTACTTTCTTATGGCAATCCTAGCAAACTAGTTCAACGAACTTTGCTTAAAGTTATAAATTTATCTAATAAAGAACCTGAGAATAGTTATGTTCCTATATTGAGAAAAATAGGGGAAAAAAGAGTGCTTTATATCACTTGATCCTTTCCTGTCAAAGCAAAAAGCAGGAGAGAATACCTAGTACATATATATATATATATATATATATATATATATATATACTCTAATATGCAAATAGACCAAACAGAGGAACAACTGAACAACCAGTTGCTATGACATGCACTGACCACCAGGGGGAGTGCATGGAACATGGTGGGTGTTGGCCACGGTGGGATGGTGGAACAGGTGAGTGGGGGTGCCAGA
This sequence comes from Lasiurus cinereus, assembly GCA_011751065.1. Classification (NCBI taxonomy): domain Eukaryota; kingdom Metazoa; phylum Chordata; class Mammalia; order Chiroptera; family Vespertilionidae; genus Lasiurus; species Lasiurus cinereus. The sequence goes on along the minus strand of JAAGEH010000079.1, from coordinate 1,933,043 downwards.
CCAAGGGGGGGCACTAGTCACTGTCATTGGGGTGAGCCATCAGCTGCTGGCCCTGATCACCCCTGAGGTCTTCTCTACCACCCCTGCTCCAAGGGCGATATGGGCAGCAGCCACCCCTTGCACCCGCTGTTGGCACTGGCCAAATGGCTCAGTGCCATCAGTGGGTGCGAACAGGGTCAGCATCATCAGCATGTGGGAGTGGCGGTGGTGGGAGCAGGGCTGACTGCAGACAGGGGACCCATGGCCGCAGCGGAAGAGGCTGGGCAAAGGCGCAGAGGATGGGCCGAGACCTACCCCTGTGACCACTGCAGCCTTGCAGCCCTCAGTTTCTTTCAAGATGCATGAATTTGTGCACTGGGCCCCTAGTTGGTGAATAAAGAAGCAGCGTTAAACACATATTTAGAGAGATTGGAGTAACTTTCTCAATTATTAGAAACAGACTCAATTTCCTCTGGAGACAGAACTGGGGAGGACAATAATGGGTCAGAGAATGCTGCTTTTCATTAGAATTCATTCTATATGAATAAACTTTTAAATTATGGCACATATTCTTCTAATTAATTTTTATAATTAATTTTAAAATTTTAAGTTCAGAACTTTTTTTGGTGGTTAGTGGGGGAAAGAATCAAATTCCTTGTAAACAAGTGTCCGTTTCATAACCTAGGTCCCTACCCTAAGTACAAATATGAGTTACAGTTTTCAGTTTATCCCAGTGAAAATATCTTAGAGAATCTGAAAATGATGATATAAGTTGCCCCACATCAAGGGAAATCCCAGGTAAGTGAGGCTCTATAAGTTACAATGTTATTTAAAATGAACAGTTCGTATTATTGTTGGATGTTTAGATATAGTGACTCTTAGTAAAAGCAGAAGTAATCTCAACCTTGCAGTATGCTGAAGCTATTAGGATAGAATAGAATGAAAAAATCTTGAGAAACATACATGGGGTATTACATATAGTATTATATAAGGAAAGGTGACAGGAGGAGCCAATTTCACTGTGTCCCATTTTCTAATTCAATCATACATAATTCAACTTCCTACCCATAGTAGGAATGCTGCCTGGAGGATTAATGGGGTCAGTGTTCAAAGATTAATGGAACAATGTCAAAAGAACAAAGGAACCGGCTTGCAGGGGCTCCCATTGGCCAAATGGGGGAATATATGAGTGTCAAAAAGATTGACAGTGATGGATTACAACACACATAATTTTTTTAAAGCCCATGAGTCCATTGTAATAATCAGAAAGAGAGAGGGGAAAGCAATGAAGAAGAATGTTCTTTACATAAGAATAAGAAAGGACTTACCTTGTTCTTAAACAGAAGAGTATAAATAAGGTTATCTTGCTCTTAAATAAGACCAAACATTTATAATAATGTCAAGTCTTCAAATATTTATTATTTTAATCTATGAAGAGAATGCAATTCATATTAATAGCTATGTGAATTCATAAGGGATTTAGGAACATGTTGAGAAAAGTAAGCTAATAAGAATAACCTGAAGAATTCTAAAAACTAGGTGAATGAAACAGGGAAAATTTATAAATTTTGTAAGAATTCACATAGCAATCAACAAAACAGAATGAGTATAGAAATACATTTGGGACTTTTTGTATGTTTAAGTTTGCATTTAAAATCAATGGTGAAAAATAGAATGCTAAATAAGGGGAGCTGGGACAATGTTGACATATTTATGGTAAAAAAAAAAAGAAAGAAAGAAAAATATGGATTTCCTGTCTTTCTCGTTTCCAAATAAACTCCAACTCATTCTAAGTTGTACAAAGTAATTTAAAAAATCATAAACATAATGCAATAAAATATAAGTACAAATCCTAAAAGATTGAGTGTGGAAATATATTGGTCAGGGTTTTTATTTGGAACTAATATGAAATAAATGGTCAAACAAAATTATAAAAGAATGTACACAAACTGGAGAGCATCACTGGTGAGCTAGAGAAGCAGGCTGGAAAAATGAGCAAGAACAAAGGAAGAGCAGTCAAAGCACAGCCTCAATCATAGAACTAGCCAATGAGGCACCTTTGTCACCACGCTGATCCTCGCCATGCTGTAGGTATGGGACATGGCTTCTCCTGTGAGCCCCAGAGCCTATGACCCTAGCTAGGCCACAAATGTTACTACAGCTGCAACTTCCCCAGGCTTAAGTGTTTACATTACTGGATTCCCATGCAAAATACAAGAGTCACAAATTTTTTAAAAATATATTTTTATTGATTTGAGGGAGGAAGGAAGAGAGAAAAAGAGAAAAACATCAGAGATGAGAGAGAATCATTGCTCTGCTGCCTCCTGCATGCACCTACTGGGAATCGAGCCCACAACCTAGGCATGTGCCCTGACCTGGATTCAAACCATGACCTCCTGGTTCATAGGTCAACGCTCAACCACTGAGCCACATCAGCTGTGCGAGACACACATTGACTGAACCTGGATTGAGGTGGTGTCATCAAGATAGCAGAAGAAGTTGTTCCCAAATCCAGTTCCTCTTACAGGAAGACCAACTTGCAACTCTCAGTAGATAGGACACCATTGTGCAAATCCCATAACCTGAGGATGAAGCATAAGCACCCACTGGGCCACAGAGACTGAGAAGGGCCACATTAGAAAGGCAAGAGGAGAGGTGTTATGTTGACCACTTCATCCTTCCCCCTGGGTGGCACAATTAGAAAAGATCGTGCCAAGACCGGTTTGGCTCAGTGGATGGAGCATCTGCCTGCGGACTGAGGGGTCCCAGGTTCGATTCCGGTCGGGGGCATGTACCTTGCTTGCGGGCACAACTCCAGTAGGGGACGTGTAGGAGGCGGCTGATCCATTTCTCTCTCTCGTGGATGTTTCTGACTTTCTATCCCTCTCCCTTCCTCTCTGTGAAAAATCAATAAAAATATATTTTAAAAAAAAGAAAAGAAAAGATCGTAATTATATTTCCTCTGAAAGATAGTAGTGGATGATCTAGAGGCAAAGCTCATTTCAAACAAGAAGATAGCATGTGCAAATACATAGAGAAGTATCATTGGAAGAATAGGAAAAATGAGCAAAACAATTTGGGTGAGGTTGTCTAGGGAGATACTTAAGCCTCTACACCAGTGTGCATTAGAATCATCTGAGGAACTTGCTGGGACCCACACTGTTGGGACCCTGTACGCAAGATCCAGATACACTGTATGCTAGGCTAGGGCCCAAGAAATTGCATTTCCAGAGATACTGATGAGTCTGTATCAGTACCACATTCCAGGAACTACTGTTCTATGTATTTGCAGTGCTTTAAAAATGTCAAGGAGAGGGTTAAAATAAGAAGAATTATTTTGAAAAGTCACTCCAGTGACAGATGTGTAAAGGATGCTGGAAGGGGATTAGGTAAAGAGAAAATTGTGAAGGCTTTTGCCAACAGTTTAAGTGAGAGATGATTAGGATCTGCATTGGATGTGTTCTTGAGGCAGAGAGAGCAGAGGATAAGCTTTTGATACCTATACTTAAGGATCAAGTCACACAGATCATCATGATAATCTTGGTATGGGAATGAGAGAGATTATGAAATAGAAAATAACTGCAGATTTCTAGGCTTCCATGACTGAGTTAGTTCCATTGCCCTTAATCAGAAAAGATGAAGTAGCCAGATAAATAAACAGATAGAATGCATATA